>JAOWBW010000666.1:0-292092 GCA_026119855.1 Campanula takesimana | reverse complement strand
ATTGATCTTACTGCTATAGATTCTATCACAATCTCTGTTTTGTAGCAAAGAATGTAAGTGAAAGCAGCTGGCTATGGCGTAAGCGCTTAAGTCATTTGAACTTCAAGTATTTGGCTAAGATAGGAAGGGAAAATCTTGTCAAAGGACTTCCCAAAGTAGCTGACCATCATGACAGAAAATGCGCAGCATGCCAGCTCGGTAAACAACCTAAGCAGTCTTTCTCCAGCAAGAATGCCTCCTCAACTTCCAAATGTTTACAACTACTTCACATGGACTTGTTTGGACCGGTTACCACCGCAAGCATTGGAGGAAACAAATATACTTTAGTTGTGGTGGATGACTATTCGAGATACACATGGGTCGAAATGATGATATCCAAAGATGACTGCTATGATATCTTGACTGCACTATTTCGAAAGCTCCAAACTCAAAAGGAAGACGACATCGTAAGCGTTAGATCAGACAATGGAACTGAATTCAAGAATTACGGTGTTGCTCAATACTGCGATGACCATGGAATTGATCACAATTTCTCTGCTGCTGGAGTTCCTCAACAAAATGGCGTTGTGGAAAGAAAGAATCGCACGTTGATTGAGGCTGGAAAAACAATGATAGCTGAAGCTAAGCTTCCAAAGTATTTATGGGGAGAAGCTATCAACACTGCTTGCTTTACTCAAAATAGATCCCTCATCAACAAAGCCTACAACAAGACTCCATATGAGCTATGGAGAGGAAGAGCGCCCAACATTGCTTTCTTCAAGATTTTTGACTGCAAATGTTATATCCTCTACAATGGTAAAGATCATAGAGGTAAATTCGACGCCAAAGCAGATGAAGGTATTTTCGTTGGGTATGCCAAACATTCTAAAGCTTTTCGTGTTTTTAATAGAACTACTCTAGTAATTGTAGAATCTGTACATGTTACTTTTGATGAGCATTCTCTCCTTGAGCCACATTTGGCTCCAAATGATTCTGATGATTCTGTTGAGAATGATGAGACAGGTACACAGCCTCAAAATGCACCTGCGCAGAATAATTATCAAAATCAGAATCAAGCAAGTCCATCGTATGCGCATACACCGATGCTGTGCCAGAAGTGGAAACTCCTGATGCACAAACACCTCCTCCTTCGCATAATGTTTCTCCGCTTCAGCAAATCACATTCGATGACCTTAATGCTGGAACAAATGAAGTACCATTGAAGATCTTCGTATTCCTACTACTCAACCTAACTTACCTCCCGAGGTTCGTGGAGTTAGAGATCATCCAACTTCAAACATCATTGGTGATCTCAATGTAGGGGTTCGTACTAGGAGAGAATCAAACTTTGATGATGAATATCACTCCTTTATCTCTCAAATCGAACCAAAGAAGATTGATGAAGCGCTCCAAGATTCAAGCTGGGTTACTGCTATACAGAAGAGCTTAACCAATTTGAGCGCTGCAAGGTTTGGACCTTAGTAACCAGACCTCATGATCAAGGCGTTATTGGTACAAAATGGGTATTCAAAAACAAGATGGATGAGAATGGAAGCATCACCAGGAACAAAGCTAGGTTGGTTGCGCAAGGCTATAGGCAAAAAGAAGGAATCGACTATGATGAAACTTTTGCGCCTGTGGCAAGACTAGAAGCTATCAGAATTTTCTTAGCTTATGCCTCTCACAAGAAATTCAAGCTTTATCAAATGGATGTGAAGAGCGCATTTCTCAATGGTGAACTCCAAGAGACGGTCTACGTAGCTCAACCTCCTGGATTTGAAGATAACAAATTTCCAAATCACGTCTTCAAGCTTCAGAAAGCTTTGTATAGACTTAAGCAGGCTCCAAGAGCATGGTACGATACTCTATCAAAAATCCTGCTAGAGAAAGGCTTCAAGCGCGGTAAAATCGATACAACTCTTTTTATTGCTAAGTATAATGATCATTCTTTACTTGTTCAAATTTATGTCAATGATATTATATTTGGTTCCACTAATGAGTTACTTTGTAAGCGTTTTGAGAAGCTCATGAAAAGCAAGTTTGAGATGAGCATGATGGGAGAACTCACATTCTTCCTCGGGCTTCAATCAAGCAATTGAATGATGGCATCTTCATAAATCAAGCCAAGTACACAAAAGACTTGATCGAGAAATTTGGACTTGAGATTGCTAAAGCATAAGACACTCCAATGGCCACGGGCAATAAGCTAGACAAAGACTTAAAAGGTAAGAAAGTGGATCAAACTTTATATCGAGGTATGTTGGCTCTCTCCTTTATCTTACTGCTAGTAGGCCAGATATTATGTTTAGTGTTTGTGTCTGTGCGCGCTATCAAGCGGACCCTAGAGAAGCGCACTTAACTGCTGTTAAATGCATTATTCGTTATCTCTCTGGAACTATTAACCTTGGACTTTGGTACACCAAAGATTCGAATTTCGATTTGCTAGGTTATTCAGATGCAGATCACGCATCATGTACAATTGAAAGAAAGAGCACAAGTGGAACTTGTCATTTCCTTGGAAATTGACTTGTTGTGTAGGCAAGCAAGAAGCAAGCTGCTGTGTCCATCTCCACTACAGAAGCTGAATATATTGCTGCTGGAAGCTGCTGCTGCCAAATCCTATGGATGAAGCAACAATTAGTGGACTATGGAATTCATGAAGCAAACTGCCCAATATTCTGCGATAATATGTCCACCATAGCTGTCTCCAACAATCCTGTCATGCATTCAAAGACAAAGCACATCGACATCAAATATCACTTTTTCAAGGATCACGTGGAAAAAGGAAACATTCATTTAGAGCACGTGGGCACAGATAATCAAATTGCTGATATTCTTACAAACGCTCTTGACGCAAAGAGATTTGTATTCTTGAGAGGAGAAATGGGTATGCTTGAACTTAGCTAACCCGTCCATATGATTTGTTAATACTAATAATCTTGTGTTTGCTTGATAAAATGTTCATCATAGGTCATGATCCATGCGTCTGCGCAACCCCTGCGCAGTACTTCACTTGCGCATGACACTAATGTTAATTTGTTTTAAGAATCTATTGCGCTATACAAAGCTCTGCGCATGATTTTAACATGCGCACACTTCGTGGATCGCAGGTAAGTCTTCTATTTATTAGAAATTGCACTTAGGTCCCTGACTGAAAAGTCAACGCTTAGTTCACAAGGGTACTTATGCAATTAAAATTTTCCCTCGCCTTATTTTTTGAAATTTCTTGGGAAATTATGCTTTTGCCCCTGCGCATGTCCCATTATCATTAAATGCATACGGCCATTGATGATAGCGCCTGTTAGAATTCCTGATCAACATTTATGAGGGAGTTGATATGACTGTGACCTGCCTAGACCTACTCACACACGCGCGCGTCAGGTCTGCGCACGCGCGTTCCCTATTCGGCCACGTCGCTTTGCTATCGTACGCCTCTGCGTTTTTCACCAAATTCGCCGTCTTTCACCAAACCGCCTCGCTGACGTCAGGCACCTTTTCCCATTTTGGTATAAATCCCTTTTGAATCTTCTTTTTTTCTCTCTTTCCTGCTCTCTCCTCTTTCACAAATTCATCATTTCCTCTCATCTGCAACCTACTCTCCACCTCCCAATCATTTCCTTTTCTTCTCTCCTTGACTTTTCTTTCAATCTCTGCAAAACTCTTCTCTCTTTTCCGCTTTTCAAAAACCCTAGTTCCATTTAAAATGGCTCCCCGAAAATCAAAAGCTAAGGTAGTTGGTGAGGTCCATGAACCAGTTGAAGAGGTTCCTCCTCCAGAAGCTAAGACCATTGACGACATGGTAACAATTTCTGACCCTTGAACTCATTTTCAGTCAATCCGCCATTGTTGAGTCTCGAGTTCTTAAAACTCCCTTTTTCGATTTTTCTCTCATCTGTTAATCATTTTTAAAATCGTCTGTTGTTTTGAGTTCGTCTCTCTCTGATCTACCTTTGTATGTACTTTATTTCACGATCAGTACTGTTTTCGTATGTTTTCTGCAAAATTTTTCGTTCGAAATCCACCAAGGCAGTCGAACAGTTATTCTCGATTTCTGGGCTTAATGTTTTGTTTTTGGAAATCTTGTTTTCTTAGTCGTTTTTCGTCTATGAAATGCGGTTATTTCGATATGTTTTTTGTCCTTTTTAGTCAAACTTTGATTTTTGGTGTTCTTGGTGTTCTTCGTGTTCATATTTTATTATTCCGTGTTCATCAAGTTCTTATTTTTTTTTCTTGATTTGGGTCGCCTAAAATTTCTTAGTGTTTGCGTTTTTGCGCATAACCTTTTACATTCGTTCCCTATGGAGATACTGCGCATACGTGTATCTGCGCATGCACTTCGCTCCATGCGTGATTCTTGTCTAAACTATTTCTTATTTTGCGCAGAATTCTTTCTATTTCCTACAAGGCTGGGAACTAGATCTTGCTGCGCTACACAAAGACGCTGTCGGACGCAGGATTGTTCATCTTCCGGCATCTTACCTCTCTTTACACTGCCTCAGGATTTCTATGTCCCCTCTCTTGTAGACGAGTTCTTTGAAAACGCAGAGAGAGTCACCATGACGCACAAGCAAACTCGAGCAAAGATTGATGTTATCCGCTCAGTTGTTCGGAATTATTCAGTGCGCATTGTTCCTGCGTCACTTAAAAAGCTTTGCGAATTTAATGTTGATGATGCGCCAGAAGCCTATTCTGAAGCTAAACAAAACAAGCTTGCGCAGAAACTGGTTGGGGAACCCTCACTTGTAAAGAAATGGAGCGTTCATGATCGCAAGGAATTTGGTGAGGTGATGTATCACCTGTGCACCATTATCTGTGACTCAGTAAACTGCAAAAATGGAAATAAGGGCAAGTTCATTTCCAAGCAGTGGGCTTATTGCGCTGCGATTTATAATGGCGATGCTCTAGACTGGTCCTCTGTTCTTTTTTACGAGCTATGGGATGCATCGGAGAGCTATGACAAGCGCATGGACAAGAAAGTAGCCAAGTACAGAACTCACTGTAGGCTACTATCCAAGTATCTGATGAATGTCTCTGAGCTGCGCACCTTCGTGCAGAAGCGTCCTGAACTCAAAGTTCCGTGCACCAAGACCTATTCCATCTCTCACCTCTACTCCCTGCACAATAAAATTGGTCGCAGTGATTATCGAAAGATCTGGAACAAGGACACCAGCCCAGACAAGGAAGATTGGGTTGATAGTGATGATATTGTTGAAGCCCCTCAACCTAAGGCAAAGAACGCTGACGCGCAGCCTTCAAAGGCCACTAAGCCTGCTGAACCTGAAACTGCTGCTGCGCAGGAAAAGCGCAAAGGCAAAGGTATTGCAGATCCTGCGCCAGAAAAAGTGAAGGAAATCCCAAATGTCAGATCAACTGCTGGCATTAAAATTGGATCTGATTTACCGCCCCCTGCTCCCAAGCCTTCAAAGAAGCGCAAAGATCCTCCTGCGCCTGCTCCCTCTCCCTCTCCTGCTAAAACCAAGAAAAAGTCTGCATTTACCAGACTTCCTCCTACGGAGGCTATAGTTGAAGAACACAGCGAGTCTCGAATGGATGCGACTGCTGCTGATGCTGCGGATGATACCTCGCAGGGGGAGCAAGATCGAAAGGCTGCTGAAGCACCTCCTGCTCAGGGTACAGGAGATAGTGATGATTGGATGGATGAAGCTTTTCCCGTCTCCGGTACGCCTGCCAAGGCCGCTGCTGCTGCACCTGCTAAGGATGATCCTCTTCGAACTCCGCGCAAGAAACAAGTTGTGCGCAGCACTGCGAAGGGACAGCCAAAAGCTGTGCTCCTCCTTGTCCTGAACCATCATCAAGTGCCTTTCAACGCCTCAATATTCCGATTGGAAATACTCAACCTGGCACCTCTGTTCTTCATGATGGATTGGACTTAGAAGATGAAGATGCGGATGAAGTTACCAAGTCTGCGCAGGACGATGATGCTGCGCAGCAAGCTGCTGTTAATCCTCCTGAAGGTGAAAAGGAAGGGGATGTGCGCACAACTGATACAGATAGCAGCAGCTCGCACTCATCTACGCATAGGTCTCCTGCTGCTGATCCTATTCATCTCTCTCCCAAACAACCTTCTCCAACGCTCTTTCCTCCCAAAGTTTCTCCTCCATCAGCTCAAGCTATTCCTTCCGTCCTTCCTACAGTATCTACTTCCTCTATATCTTCCTCTGCTGATCTGCGCCAAATTCTCCAGGCTCTCAATACTATTTAAGTCAACCAGGTTACTGCGCAGTCCCAAATGACTCAGCTCATTACTGCGCAGACAGCTATCTAAGAGCAACTTGATGCGCAGCGTTTAGAGATTGCTACCATTAAGGGGGAGAATGTTTCAAAGGCAAGTACCTCCGCAGGCCCAGGCCCCTCTGCGCAGCGCGTCCCTGATGCTTTAGACCAAATGGTCCTGGACTCATTGAAGTCAATAGCTGGGATGCTTGAAAACGTCTGTACCTATACCGCTATCAATGATGGGTTTATATGACTGCTTAAGCGTCTGCGCAAGAGCTTGGCTGATGGGTTGCATGAAGGGTTTGCAGGGATGGAAGCAATGATGTTGGAGAGATTGGAACAAGGTGGTCCCGCGCATGCCAATGTACTTAATATGGAAAGTGTCAGGGAGTGCATAACTCAAGCGATGACTGATTTCGCTGATGGGTTCAACGCTAGGATGGATCAAGCCATGTTCGATATTCAAGCCAGCGTGAACACTCAGCGCCTCCACACTGACCAAAGACTCGAAGCAACGCAGGCCACCGTCATCAACACGATTGAAGCTGCTGAGTAGTCATATTTCAACCAGATGACGGGACATCAAGTGCAGTACAGAGCTAACTTCCAAGAGCTGCGAGAAGACAACATAGATATGCGCAGAGGAATGGCTACCTATGTCGGTGAGGCTGTGGCGTTCAGAGAAAGATTTCAAGAACTGAAGATTGAACTTATGAATAAGTTCAACAGTCTGCAGAATGAGCTGCGCGAAGCCTTGCACCGGATCAACATAGACTAGGCTCTATGTAAATTTCTTATCTTTTCTTATTTTAGCGCAAAGTATTTCCTTTTGTGCGCATTTTGTTTTTTCTTATTCAAACTTGTAATCTGCAACTCTTTACACTTCAAGTTTTAATGAGAAAAATCGCATCATGTGTTTCCAAAACCTTATTCAATTCAAACTCTTTGTTTGTGGAACAATGATTGCATTATTTCAACCCATGCGCATAATCTTAACTGCTCATATTCTCAACGCATAATGTTTAAACATTCAGTTTAAACACATACTTAAAGCTAAAACTCATATTATTTGTATGCGCTGAATGATATTTCTGTCTTCCCCTTTTCGTAAGCTAATCTTTTGGATAGACTAGAAATCTATGACATTGGCTAGTGTGTGCATTGACTTGAGGCATGATTTGCCATTCACGTCTTTTTGGACATGTTATTATCAAGTACAATGAATTGCCTTTGTTATAGTAGGTAATGGCATCAATCATTTAGGGGGAGATTGTTGGGTATGCTTACTTCTTAACCCTCCTACTTGTTAGAATTGATTGATACCATCACCTATTAATATTTTTATGGACTTTAGGACCCTATGTAAGAAGTTTTATAACTTAAATTTTTAGCTTAGTCCATTTTATGGTATAGGCTTAGAATATAGGACCTGGAGCGAAAAGGAATGAAGATCCAAGTGTTAGTGGTCACTGCGCAGGACTACTCTGTGCAGGACACCACTGCGCAGGTATATCCTACGCAGCATTCTTCCTCAGTTCAATTCATTCAGATCACCTAACTTGGAAAACGCTTTGAAGATGTACGGTTTTAAAAGTGCTAAAGTGTGCAGAAACGACAAAACAAACACACTCAGCAGATCCAACGGTAGAGATGCGCTCAGATGAAGCAATTCAAATAAAGACAGCTGTCAACCTTCTAGAAGAAGCTTTTAAATTTGGTCTTCATGCTCAGTCTTCAACGGCTCTATATCACCTGCGCACCAATCATATTGTGCCAGGTCATCACCCTTGATCAGAGCTCCAACAGCTATAAAGGACATCTGCTCTCCAATCAAATTATGCCAGCTCAGCGTCTTTGCTCAGAGCTCCAACGGCTAGTTTTAAGCTCTCTGCTATAAATAGCCAGCTCATCTTCATTTCCAAGTTGCTAGAGTTTGTGCTTTCTAATATCCTTGAAGTTCTGAAGATTGCTGCTTACTATTCATAGATTCAAGATCAACCTTCAAACCTTCATACCTTCAAACTCCTGCCCAGATCCTAAGCCTTAAATCACCAGAATTCTTCGTGCTCTTCATCTCATAGATTCATAGAGCCCAGAATTTCTGTACACACACACACCTCTTGAAGCTTCGATCATTTAGATCTTACTGCTTGAGATACACCGGTTTAGTCTAGGATTTGCTCTTCATAGATCATAGATCTTTGAGATTGTTTGTTTTTCATTGTTGTATCTTGTAACTCTCTCATATAATAAGATCTCCATTAGAAAATCCAAGACTAACCATCTTGGTAGAGGACGTAGATCTTTCATTGATCGAACCTCTCCAAATAGCTTGTTCTTTATTCTCGCTATTTACTTCCTGCTTAATCATTTCTGAATAACTGCTTTGTTTGATCTTATCAGAGTGCTATTATTGCTGCTGTGCTTGTTATTGCCTATTGCCTTAGAACATTTTATCCAACACTTTAAGCCAAAACTTAGCGCGTGCGTTTTTATCTTTGCGCATCTTTTTACTGCGCAGGTGCTGCTTAAACTTCCGCTGTGCATTTCACACTCTCTCTGCGCGCTATACTTAGCTTATTTGAGAACTGTGCGCATAAGCCATTGATTTGCAAAAGGGTTTGAAAAGAATTTCAAAACGCTATTCACCCCCCCCCCTCTAGCATTTTTCATACCCTTGTTGCCCCTTTGGGACCAACAGGATCCTTTTGTGATATTTCGAAGACGATCTTTGATCTGTTTAAGATGTCCTTTGGATGGGTTCACGTAAGTTTTGGCCAGGGTTGTCCATGCTTCGTGAGTGGTTGAACATTGAGAGATAAGCGGGACAAGAGGAGCAGTTAGGGATCTGGCAAGGGCACTAAGAATTAGCTTGTCTTGGCAGAACCAAGTATCATAAGCTGGATTAGGGATTGGCTCGGCTGGTGGGGTTGGCTCGGCTGGTAGGGTTTTTGGTGCTTTATTGGTGGTTGTGATTGTTATGGTTTTAGGTGGGACGGGTAGGGTTCCTACCAGATATGGGTAGAGTGCATAGCCTTGAAGAGATGCTTCAATCTGGATTTTCCAAGCGATGTAATTGGTTGGGGTGAGTTTTAGAATATGGGATAGAGAAACTATGATGAGGGGTTTGGTTGGTTCGGAGGGATTGGAGAGAATACAGGATTCGGTTGCCATGAAGATGGCGGCTGAAGAGAAGAAGAAAAAAAATAGGGTTCTACGGTTTGTGAATCGTTTAAGGCTGTGATACCATGATAGACTTTAAATAATGCAAAATAACATAGTGACATAATTTATAAAAGTAAAAATTGTTTATTGAGAGTACAATGGATCACTATTTATACTATGAATGTAAGCAACTATTCTAAGTAAACTAGGAACCTAAACTTTAGGAATAAGCCAGGTTATAGAAGTCAAGTAGGAAAAGAAGAAGATCTCGGATAGTCATCCGAAGTATCGTTAACATAACACGCCCTCTCACGTGTAGGCCAGCGTAACCTTCGGCTCTACACGTGGACCATTAACACGCCGGCATGACTATATTAAAATTGGGTGCTCATCCTCTTAAAAGGCACTTTTAAGTGGTGAGGTTATCCAATCTATATAGTTGATCAATTATTTTCTCCAAGTTGATGTGGGACAAATGAGGCTTTAACATAAAGTCAAAATCCTGAGTAAAACGTGTTTTTCCTATGTCTTAGGAAAAACGTGTTTCGGTGACATTTTTATAAATATATAGAACTTCTTTAAAAAAAACGTGTGGTGGCATTTTTGTAAATATATAGAACTTCTTTAAAAAAACGCGCGGTGGCATTTTTGTAAATAATCAAAACTTCTCGAACGGTTCTGGATATCAATATCAAGCCTTCTGGATATGAGATTGATAGCCAGAACCTTTGAAAGTGATATCCAGAAGTGTTCTGGATATGAATATAAAGCCTTCTGGATGTAATTTTTGAAGCACATTTGAAGAAGGTCATGACCAACAAACCTTCTGGATATCAACATCAAATTATTCTGAATATATATATAAAGTCATCTGGATATGAGTTTCAAGCACATTTTAAGAAAGTCTTGGACAAGAAAAATTCTTTATATCAACTTCAAAAGGTTCTGGACATCAATAATAGAGCCATCTGGATATGATTTTAATGATATTTGAACAAAGTCATGACCAACAAACCTTCTGGGTATGAAGCTTAAGTGGTTCTGTATAGAAATAATAAAAGTTTCTGGATATTATTTATTATTGTGAAAGTGAGAAAAAAAAATTAAAAAATGATTTTTTAGTGCAAGTGAGAGTGTATTTTTTTAGTGTCAGTTCTAGTGTTTTTGATAGCCAGTTGTAGTTTTTTTTATAGCTAGAGAGCATATTTAAAGAACCTTTAAAGCTGAAAAGAACCTTTGAGACTGACAGCCAGAACCTTTGAATTGGATAGCGAGAACCTTTGAAAGTGATATCCATATGGGTTTTTTTTAAATGAAATTTGAAGAGAAACAGAAGTCATCGGGCTTTGCCCCCATGTTTAAAATCGCCAAAAAACATCGTTTAGGCCCTTAAATTGTCATTTGAAGTTTTTTCCAGCAATATTGCGCCGTTTTTGTGAAACACGTTTTTCCTAATAACTAGGTAAAACGTGTTTTACGGGAGATCAACCCTAACATAAAAGACTTCGTACAATGTGCACAAAACATTTATACCACACATGGATTTTTTTTTTTTAACGAACTTTAATTTATGAAACTTCTATCTACTCTGATTGCATCATATTCTTACCAACTTGATGTCCTAAATTAGTTTCAAATCGGAAAGGTTGCAAATATGATGTACACTACCTATAATTTTCTAAATTTTATGCTCAAAGTCTTCTTTCCATTGTTCATGTACTTTCATATTATTAGAGATTAATCTACAAAAATAGACTAGATACGTACCTTAGTCGAATACACGCTTATACTAAAGCTGAATAGAGTATTTTTAACAAAGTCCTGAAGTTTAATATTGGCAACTATGCCATCTAGTCGGTGTTGATGATTAGTATTTTAGTACTGCATCACACACAAAATGAAGGGTTAATTACAAATTAGGGCCTAAAGTTTTATATGAGGTTTCCAATCGGGGCCTGGCTTTTATTTTTTAGCGATTTAGGGTCTGTATTGATATTTTTTGCCCAACTTAGAGCTTTTTGACGATTTCCATCCAAAAACACCGTTAAGTGAACATGTGCGTTGCATGTGACTTTAGTGAGGGTACTTTTGTCATTTCAGATGGAAATCATCAAAAAGTCAGGCCCCAATTTGGGGATTTAATAATACTTTAGGCTTTAATTTGTAATTAACCCTTGTTTTTTTTCAAAACTCAAAAATTCTAAATTATTTTGCTGTGTCTAATTACCCCTTCCTCCTCCGTCCTAAAAATGATCATTAGACATTCACCTTAATTATTATGAATAAATTTTGAATAATTTTTTTTGTTTAGTTTATCTATTTTAATAAAAGTTTAAGCATTTTTATTAATTGTATTATTGATGGTTTATCAATAACTAACAAGTTTCAAATTTTCATTAGTCTGATATCAATCTTAAATTACACCTTCACCCTAATTATTGCGAATAAATATCACCGCGAAATTCGACTTATTTACAAAAATGTCACCGCGCATTTTCAAACACGTTTTTTCCTAACTGTTAGAAAAAAAAACTAGTTTTTCATATGACATACTCTTGCTAACTATTTATAAAAATACATTTGTACGTTTGTTCAAAAAAAAAAATTATTTAAAATTATCACCCCACATTTTTAAAACTTACACTTTTATAGATAAACTAAACTAAAATTATTATTCAAAATTTTATTCGTAATAATTAGGGTGAAGTGTAATTTTAGATTGATTCATTCTGATTAATGAAAGTTTGAAATTTGTTTGTTATTGATAAACCATCAATAATACAAACTTAAAAATGATTTAGATAAATTAAAACTAAAATTATTATTCAAAGTTTATTCGAACTAATTAGGATGAATGTGTAATGATCATTTTTAGGATAGATGAGGAAGGGATTAATTAGACACAACAAAATAATTCAAAATTTTTGAGTTTTGTACAAAAACAATGGTTAATTACAAATTAGTGCCTGAAGTATTATTAAAGTCCCTAATTAGGGCTTGACTTTTTGACGATTTCCATCCAAAATGACAAAAATACCCTCACTTAAAGTCACATGCAACGCACATGTTCACTTAACAGTGTTTTTGGATGGAAATCGTTAAAAATCCCTAATTTGGACAAAACATATCAATACAGGCCCTAAATTGCTAAAAAAAAATAAGTCAGGCCTCAATTGGGGACCTCATATAAGACTTTAGGCCCTAATTTGTAATTAACCCCAAAATGAATATCTATTTTAATAAAAAAAAATGTCTTAAATAAAATGTTACAAGTAATTCTTAAACAACTTTATCCTAAATGGTTTTTACCATTTGTTTTTTAATATTATTTGAAAATTTGATATACTTGCCAAACAAAATGTTTAAAAAGTGAGTGACAAGTTTATTTATTTATCTACATTATTCAATTATTTTTTGAAAAATATTATTAAAATTTATAAACAAATAAAATAAATAACAAAATATATGTATAAAAATAAAAAATAAAAAATATACTCACTCCATCCATTATAAAGGCACAAATTATACTTTTAGGCATCCTATTGATAAGTCACTTTACTCAAAACGGAAATTTTAATATACTTTTTCAATCAGAGAGAACCACTTGTCATAGTGACAAAAACAATCCACTTCTTATTCACTGCTAACTTTCTTCATACTATCTCACTTTTCATACTTACAATATATACTCTGCTGTTATTATTTTTCAATATATACTATAATCTCTCTTTAGAGCATATACAATGATAGATTTGTTTTAAAAGCTTTTTTATGACCCCCATATGCCACATCCTTACAAAATCACCAAATAAAAAGCTCGAAGTTTTTGTCACAATGATAGAGCTCTTTCTATAACATGAAAAATTGGTAAAAAATTATGCTAGTATTTCTCAAATGAGCTTTTTAAGAGCTTTTTCTAAAAAAAGCTACTCCTTAATAATGAACTCTTTCAAAAAATTCACAATGATACAAATCTCTAAAAATCTTTCTTATAAAAATAAAGAGCTCTTAAACCCCCCTCCAATTGAGGATGCTCTTAATTCATGTGCATAATTGTGCTCTTGATGTAGCGGATTTTATACCATTATTTTTTTATGTTTTTATGAGTTTAAATAGTGATTTTGATGTATTTTACATTAGTTTTGATGTATTTTGAGACAAATATATATTTTGGGGCTTTATTGTAATTCGAGGGCATTTTAGTCTTTTTACATTTTATCCAGATGTAACATTTATTATAAGCTTGAAAGTGCCTTAGGGAGAGGTCTCAGGTTCGACTCCTACATGGAGCAAATGGATAAACCTTTATTTTTCATGGCCCATAGGGCTTAGTTGTATCCCTGGTTTATGTAATAGGCTAGCTGTTTCGATAGACTAGGTTCTTTCATATTCTGTAATAGATCCGTAGGGTCTGTAATAGGTAGGGAAATAGATCTGTAATAGACTCAGTAGGGTTTGTAACACGATGGGAATTTCCTTAAAATGAAACCAAGTTTTTTTTAAAAAAAATGTCAAAGTAAAGTCAAAGTCAACCATGGGGACGGAACATCGAGTCAGCCTTAGAAACTAAAGAAAAGCCTAGATTTTTAAGTTTACACAAAGCACGACTCGTGCCAATACTGATTAGCACGAGTGCAACCTTGAGCACGACTAGTGCTCACGAGTGGAATGTGCAAGCACGACTCGTGCTAAGATGGATCCCAGACGCAGAAAGGGCGGATCTAGACGAATTTTGCGCAGTTTTTGTTATTTTCTTTTAATTTTTCTTTCCTTATTCAATTAGGACCTTTTCTAGGGTATATAAACTAGTTTCATTCATTGTTTTAGATACAACTTTAGATCAAGAATTTATTTTCTTTGTTCATAGAGATTTTCAGCCTTGGATGGGGAACTAATTCCAAGCTTTGGGTTTGATTTCTTGAACCCCTTTTTATTCAATTGAGGTATTTTTCCTTTCAATCTTTGCAACATATTCATAATTTTATTTGTGCTTAATCTAGATCCATTGCTAGGGTTTATAGATTTGATCACCCTATTTATATTTGCAATCGATCTTTACTAGAATTTTCTATTGACTATGCCAGTGTAGAAAATTTACCATAGCATCTTTATAATTTATACATTGATAGAGTTATAAATACTTAGTATCTCTTTTATTTCCTTTACTTCTTGTATTTGTAATTATAGTAGGTTCCTAGTACTTGCTACCCAAGCAATTGTAATTATAGTAGGTTTCTAGTACTTGCTATCCAAGTAATACTCTTGTATATATATTGATGAGATAAATAAAATTATTTGATCTTTTCAATCATCTTATATGGTATCAGAAGTATAGATCCGGGAACCCTAAAAATCTTCCCTTAACTCTGATGACTTCCTCCGAGCCGGCTATCTTCCTGCCCAATTCCGGCGAACCCACCAAGTCGTTGATCATTGTATCCCTATCTCACATCCTCAAACTCAACACCACTAACTATATTGCATGGAAAATCCAGGTTGAAGCAACCCTCCTTGTCCATGACTTGTTTCAATACATTAATGGAACCCTGATCCCACCACCCGAATATATCACCCCTCTAGCCGACATAACAACCATCACCACCACTGCCAATCCCACACCTGACACACCTGCTGCACCTCCCCAGCCGGTTAAGAACCCCGCCTACTCTACCTGGTTTCGTCAAGATAAGCTAATTCTAAGTGCCCTAGCCGGAACCTTATCACCCTCCCTTGTTCCTTTGATCTCTCAATGCTCCACAACCTACGACGCATGGAAAACCCTAGCCAAAACTTACGCCAATCCAACGCATGACCACCTCAAATAGTTGAAAGATCGTCTCCGTTCCATCACTAAAGGGCCGAAATCCATCTCCGATTTTATGCAAGAAATCAAACTGTGTTCAGACCAGCTTGCTTCCTTGGGTAGAAAACTTGACTCTGATGACCTCGTAGATCGGATACTTGAACAACTTAACGATCCTGACTTTGACACAGTTATTCAGGTTGTCCAAAGTCATGACACCCCGATCTCCTTTGATGAACTACACAAGAAACTGCTCAACCGGGAACTTTCCATCAAACACAAAACCCTAGCCCCTACATCCTTTCCAGCCTCGGTCAGCTACTCCTCCAAAAACCCTAATTCTGCCCGCTTCCCAACTAGGGATGACCAAAACCGGTTCCGGGCCCGGTTCCGGTTCGGAACCGCCGGTTCCGGTTCGACAAATATGTGACCCTGAACCGGCCCGCGCTTACACCGGTTCCGGTTCCGATCATCACAATCCGGTTCCGGTACGGTTCCGGTCCGGTTCCGGTTCAGTCCACGCTACTTTTTTTTTTTTTTTTTATCATACAATAATGAATAAACATGTTAAAATTTATTAAAAGACAAGAGATTTTTATTTTATAATACACTAATGAATAAACATGTTAAAATTTATTCAAAAAATAAGGGATTTTTATTTTTTTAATGGAAATGCCGATCCGGTTCCGGTTCCGGTTCGCCATATATGTGACCCTGAACCGGCCCGCGCTTACCACGGTTCCGGTTACTCCGGTTCCGGTTTACTCCCCGGTTTGCTCCGGTTCCGGGCTTTTCCGGTCCGGTTTCGGTCCGGTTTTCCGGTTCCGGTCCTGTTTGGCCATCCCTATTCCCAACCACTACCCGCACCAATCCCTCCTCTACTGGCTCTCACCCTAGCCTTCCTACCTTCAATAACACACCCACACCCAACACTCCCTACAACGGTCGCTGTCAATGGTGTCGAAGACAAGGCCACTTCCTGTCTCAATGTCGCACTTTCCGTCAACAGTTTCCTAATGGCGTCTTCCCTACACCACCATCAAACCCTAACTACCCTCCTAAATAGAACGGGAAGCCTTACACCCCTCCCCCTGCTGCGTATTCCTCCACTGTCCACACTCCATCTCCTGCACCATGGCTCCTAGATAGTGGCGCTACTCACCATGCCCCTAATGATCTCCAAGCTCTTGCTCTCCATTCACCATACACCGGCACTGAAGAACTTTTCATTGGAGATGGTTCTGGTCTTCAAATTTCCAACACTGGTTCTTGATGAATGAGTTTTTACTCATTCTATTGGGTACTTTTAGGCTTAATTATTGCTTTGTTCTCAAGCTTTTGTTATTTGATTAGGTTTTTTTTGTGTTTTTGTTGTGTAGGGTGGTTATGTGCTCAATTTAGAGAAATGAGGATGAAAAAGAGCTTAATTGATCGAAGTTGGGAAGGCCAGGGACTGTTGTGAAAGACTGCTGAAATCCAGGGACCAATCTGCCAAATATGAAACTTCAGGACCAAACTGCAATAAACTGAAAATCTGGGGACTAAACTGCAAAATCATGAAACTTCAGGGACTAAAATGCAATTTCGGAATTCAGCCCTATTTGAGCCGAAAATCAGCCACAAGCAGAAGACTTGGATTATTTTTAGTTTTCTTTTTATTTTAGGATTTTGATTTTATTAGTTTCCTTTTTCTTTTGATTTCCTTTTTCTTTTAGAATCCCTTTTTAGTTTAGGTTTTAGATTTAATTTTTCCTATAAATACTAGACTAGGTTTTTAGTATTTTTTTATCAATCATGTAGCTAGTTAATATTTTGTAAGGTTTGCAAGGTTGGGGATATTGTTCTTTGTCTATGAAGAACAATTTAACCAATTATGAATTGGAGGTAATTTTTTTTATCTATTCTATGCTTTAATATAATTTTTGTATTCTTTCTCATTCTTGTTCATTAAAATATTCTCCATGCTAAATTCTTTAGTTTCAATTATATGTTAATATATAAATTGGCTTTAGAAATATTGGGTATATATTGCTACACTAGCGTGGGTGATAATACGTTGACCATTGTTTTGATGATTAAATTCAATTGAGGACCTAGCGGAAGTCAAAAGGATTTAGGTTCATGTGTTCTTGAGTGCTTCATGAATTTCTTGCATGTTGTATAGACCTAGCGGAAAGTATTAACATAAAGGAAATAATAGGATTGCATACCGGCGACCGAACCGTCCCAATTCTTACATAAGTGAACGAATCCATGAATTGAGATTGATAACTTGATTTTTATCATAGCATAGGGGATATGATTGTGAATCTATATTCTGCAAATCTTATCATTTATATGCTAGTCATATTGATCATCTATCTTATTTTATTATCTTTTATTTTATTGTTTTTAAAATAGTTAAATAACTTAGAATTAATCCAAGTCTCTGTGGTTCGACCCTTGTCTTTTGCATATTGCTATGACGATAGCTCGTGCACTTGCGAGGTAATATAATTTGTTTATCAAGTTTTTGGCGCCGTTGCCGGGGACTTGCGCTTTGATTCTAGTTGTTTGACTATTTATTTATTTTTCTTAAAAAAAAAATTTTATTTTGTTTTTGTTTCGTGTCATCTGAAAGGATCTCCTTGAGTTTGTGGGTTTATAGAGGAGTGTAAATAGGGTCACCCTCCAAAAATATTTTCTTTTTCTTTTATAAAGTGCCTCCAATGTAGTAAACCTTGCAATTTATTTTTATTATTAATTTTTGTTAGTTTGTAGTTCTTAGATTTTTTTTTTCTTTTCTCTCGAAAGATATTATGCTCGTGGGTTTTTGTTTGGTGTAATTGCAGCTTACAGATAAAAAAAAGGGAGCGGAAGGGATCAGATTGCAGAAGAAAAGGTGATGCAGGGTCCAAATTGTGATAAATAAAAGAAGGAAGACCCCTGGTGTGTGTCCACTTGAATTCCAGCTGTTGACTGCATTTGATATACTATATAAAAAAAATATCTAAAGCGCACACCTGGGGTGGGCACTTGAAAGACAGGAAGTGGGCGGTTGTGTGCGTAAAAAAAAAGAGAAGAGGGGGGGGGGGGGGGGTTTGAAAACAGAAAAGGGGCCCAAAAAGTACACAATTTCTCCAAATCAGATTTGCACATCGTCGATTCCCAAAACGCCGGCACTACTGCTTTGCCGGTAAAGCCCTCATCTCCCCGCTATCTGTTCACAGCCGCTGCACCCACCATCTCAGTAACGCCGGTCGATGATCTGTTCCTCTTGCCGACCTCCTATTCCTCTACTCACTCTTCGGCGACTCCACCAGATTCAACCATCGCCGCAGATTCCGGCTGTACCCTTTCCTCTCCGGTCTCTCTTTGCACCATACTCACACCCACAATGGCGACTTCCCGCTTCGGTGTGCCGACGGCTCTTTTCTCAGCAGCCCCTACAACATTGTTGAACTCTTCTCTGTCCATGACCCCATGTCCGCCACCGCTTTCCACCATAGAGCACAAACTCGTATAACCCAGGTACCAGATTCCAATTTCTCTCAATTTGCACTAAATTGTTTAATTCATCTTATGATTGAGTGGTGTGGCTGTTTTGCGTTACTATGATCTTGGTAAAATTTTGTGGTATTTCTAAGCAGCCAATGCCTAGCTATGTGTAAAATTGCAGCCTGTTATGAAATTGAAAGATGCATGCTAATGATAGTTAGACTTGCAATTGTCGACTTGTTTTCTTGTGAGAATTGTTATGAGGAAGCATATCACTGTTTAAAGGGGCCTATCACTTGGTGGGGGATTATGCCTATGCTGAAAGAAATTGTGGTGCCTGGCCTTCGCTAACTAGGTGATACAAGAATGCTTGACATAGAGTTCAAGTGGTGGTTTAGTGGGAGGTAATTTGATAATATGAGTAGTACAAAATCACCTTTGCATTGCCTGCTTTCCTCTCTCATACTATATATATTTTGTGTTTTTCACAATGTGGACATTGTTCATTTTAAGTTTGGGGGTGGGAATGCATCTTTAATTTATTTGTTTTCGTTTTTTTTTAGTTATAAAAAATTGTTTTTTTTGTGTTTGTCGGGTTCGAATTACGGTGACCTGAGCCCCTTATTGTCCTAAGGGGAACGTAGGCAACTTCGGTGCGGTCAAACTCATTTTCTTGATTTTGATAAAATATATATATATATATATATATATATATATATATATAAATCTCTCTCGTAGTTTCTGTACTCTTTACTAGTTTACTACCTCCAATAATGATTTATTTTGCAAATTTGGATAAAAGCTTGTGAATTTCTATACATGTGGAATTTATTAAATATTTAACTTATGTTTCATGATTAAGTTATAACTCCCTAGTGCACTATTCAATATATACCATATCTTTGGGTGTTAAAATTTTGGGTACCTTTATCGAGTTATAGTACCCTGGCGTTATTGTTAGTTCAGAACTGAGGTGTTACCTCGGATGTTGCCACTGACAGTCCAAGTGCTGTGACGAAATTCTTTGTAATTTGATATTTCTTTCTAATGTAATTTTTACACTAATGTTCTAATATTATTTTCAAGATGTTGGTCCATATTTCAGGTAATAATAAAGTTGGTTTATGGAGTTAAAAAGGTGAAGAATAAATTGTTGAAGAGTTATTCATAAATGCCGAGTAAAAGAGGGAATAACAAACATATTTAACATGTGTTAAATATGGTAAATGTGAAGAAGACCAAGTCCAATGGTAGTTGCTGATTAAACTTTGTAATTGGTTTTGATTATAATGTTTTCGCCATCTAGGCATCTCAAGTTATATTTATATAACTTGAGAAAAATATTTCTCTTGTGCTATTTATTTTCCGCTGCAAAAACTCTACAATTTTTGTGTGTGTATTTTCTGTCCGTCTGGAGTGTTACCTGGGGTGTTACTTAACACTTGAGGTAACATCTGTTCTCAGCAAGCTATTGACAAACAATTTCAATTGGTATCAGAGCCCGGTCACTTGACATACTAAGTGATTCGTTCCAGATTTGTCATGGCTTTCGATCCTGCTAATCCTAATCAGAAGCGTCTTCCTGTTTTAGATGGCTCGAATTATGCTTATTGGAAGATCCGCCTACGCTCGCATATCAAATCAATTGATCTTCGGGCATGGGGATCTATAACAAATGGTTACTCTCTCCCTATGTTACCTCCAGATGAAGATGGTGACGTTCAAGTCAAACCTGAATCGGAGTGGACTAATGAAGAGATTACTCTAGCTAATTATAATGAAAAAGCACTTAATGCTATTTTTGAATGAGTTGATATGCATATTTTTAAACTTATTCAAAATAGTTCCACTGCTCAAGAGGCATGGGACACTTTACAAAGATTTTGTGAAGGTGATAGTAGTGTGCTTGATAATAAGCTTAGAACTCTTACTGGCAAATTTGAAAGATTGAGGATGGGTGAAAATGAAACTTTTTCATCCTATTTTGAAAAATTGTTTGATATTGCAAATGAGTGTCAACTTTTGGGTGAACCTTTTACCAACAAACAACTTGTTTCAAAAGCTATTCGAACTCTCCCCGAGAGATTCAATATGAAAGTTTCATCTACTGAAGAAGCCCACAATCTTTCTACAATGAACATCAATTCTTTAATGAGTATTTTGAAAATTTTTGAGTCAAATCTCCTTGAACAAAGTGAGGCTTCTAAAGGAAAAAATGTTGCTTTAAAAGCGCAATCCTCAGATTTTTCAAATGATGATGAAGATGAAATTTTTGAAGAATTGGATGAAAGTGCCAGTGTTGCTTTACTTGCTAGAAAATATAATGCAATGGTTAAAAAGTTTAAGAATGAAAAAGTGCAGGTAAAAGCAAAGGAGAAACAAACCAAGGTGTATAATTCGATGCCAAGAAGGACGTTCCCATCTACTCAAAAGTCAGCCCCTATGCGTAGAGCATCCTCAGATCAATCAAGGTCTGATCCCAAATACATTGATTCAATTCAATGTCATGCTTGTTCGGGATGGGGTCATTACGCAAACGAGTGTGCCAACACACTACGGAAGAAGGGAAAGAACCTATGGGTATCCCTGAGTGACAATGAAGATGAAGGTTCAGTCCAGGAAGAAGAACCAGATCAAACAACCATGTATGTCACAGTCAGTGACTTGCAGACTGAACATGTTACCAGAGATGTTATGTCAACTGAGATAACATCCGAGACCACATCTGTCAGGTATAACAATTTCAGTTCAGATAATAATGTTTGTTTCATGGTTTCCACTAATCTTGATACAGGAAGTTCACAAGAGGATGAGATGAGCAAAGATGAGCTCATTGAAGACTTAAAAATCCTCTATAAGGATATGCTCAAGGAATGGAAGAAGGAAAACCAAATGGTTAAGACTTTAACCAAGAAGAACGATGGACTCAAGGCCTACTTGAACCGAATGGAAGCTCAAGCATCCCAGAAAGATGCCGAGCTAGAAAAAATCAAGGCCAAGTTGACTCTAGCCGAAACCACCTTGAAGAAGCTCAACACCGGATCGTCCAAACTTGATGAGATCCTAAACTTGGGTAAGCCTTTGAGAGCAGGTATTGGTTTCCGAGAATCATTAGAAAGTATTACTTCTTCTTTGTCTTGTAATGAACATAACGTAAATTTTGTAAAAGGTCACGAGTTTGATCAAAATTCTTGTTCAAATGATGTTTCTGACAAAGGGAAAGTGTGTCAATACTGTCACACTACTGGACATTTTAAAAATAAATGTACAAAGCTTTCAAAGAAAGAGTCCAGTCCAGATGTGTTACCTGAAGTGTTACCCAGCACTCCAGATAACACACACTGTCAGAAAGTCAAAATATCAAAAAAGAAGTCATGGAAACCAAAACCCAATGTGAGATGTGATGTTGTATATACTGCCTTAAAAACAAATGTTGAAGGATCATGGTATTTTGATAGTGGGTGTTCACGCCATATGACGGGAACAAAAATGTTTTTAAAAAACTATGAATCCGTTCAAGGGGGTAGTGTAACTTATGGTGGTGGGAGCAAGAGTAACATAATAGGAAAAAGAACACTAAATGTGAATGGTTTTCCTGCTTTAAAAAATGTCTTGCATGTAGATGGCCTAGTAACTAATTTAATTAGTATTGGTCAACTTTGCGATGACAACATGGAAGTAAAATTTAACAAGGACACTTGTGAAGTTTTTGATGGTACTAACAATTGTGTTATGACAGGAGCTAGATCAAGTGATAATTGTTATCGTGTGAAAGATAAATTAGTGTGCAACACCGGACAAATTGATGTCACAAACTTATGGCATCAAAAGTTGGGACATGTTCATTTGAGGAACATTGATAAGATTGTTAAGTTAGATGCTATTAAAGGAATTCCTAAACTAGATCTTAAAAATCCTATCATTTGTGAAGATTGTCTTAAGGGGAAACAAACTCGTGTTGCCCATAGTGCTGCCCAACATTCCGAGCAACACTCTGGAACAACACATTGTTTTCAACTCTTACATATGGATTTAATGGGTCCAGTTGAGGTAGAGAGTTTTGGAGGAAAGAGATATTCTTATGTCATTGTTGATGATTTTTCGAGATTCACTTGGGTTTATTTTCTAAAAGAAAAATCGGAAACTTTTGAAAAATTTAAACTTTTACACTCCAAAATCAAAAACATGTTTTGTGCCTCTATCTTTAGAATCAAATATGATCATGGGAGAGAATTTGACAATGTTTTATTTTCTACTTTTTGTGAAAGAAAAGGAATACATCACGAGTTTTCAGCTCCTAAAACACCTCAACAAAATGGGGTGGCCGAAAGGAAAAATCGTACTTTACTTGAAATGACTCGTGTGATGTTTTCTAAAAGGATTTCTAAAAGATTTTGGGCCGAGGCACTTAACACGGCTTGTCACACAATTAATAGAGTTTTTCTAAGACCCGGAACCACTATGACACCCTATGAAATTTTGAATGGCAAGAAGCCAAAAGTTCACTATTTTCATGTCTTTGGGTGTGTGTGTTACATTTTGAATGACCGGGATTACTTAGCAAAGTTTGACTCTAAAAGTGATAGGGCGATATTTCTTGGATATGCGGCAAATAGTCGGGCATATAGGGTTTACAATCTTCGACTAAAAACCATCCAAGAATCTGTTAACATTGTTTTTGATGATCTCTCTAGTATTTCAGGTGAAGGTGCTCAAGAGTCTCCTCTGGTGTTGTCAGAAGATGTCATACAAACTGCAAATGACATCACAGATGTTAACACAGATGCTGAGCAGAATGTTATCATAGATGAGACAGCACCTCAGGCAACACCTGAGTCCAGTGATCCATCCGAGTTTGATGCAGAAGTTCATGATGACGCAAGAAGGGATCCTCCACCCAGAATTCGTAGGAATCATCCTACAACTCAGGTAATTGGGGAAGTGAATGAAGGGGTCCGAACAAGAAACAAAGAACCCGTGAATTATCGGGAAATGGTAAGGTATGTGTGCATGTCAACCATATACACCAAGGTAAAACACTCTTGTTTTGTGTCATCCATAGAACCCAAAAATGTGATTGAAGCTTTAAAAGACAATTTTTGGATTCAAGCTATGCAAGACGAACTAGATCAATTTACCCGAAATAATGTATGGCTTTTAGTACCGCGTCCCATTAATACTAATGTTATTGGGACAAAATGGATTTTTAAAAACAAAACGGATGAAGAGGGTAATATTGTTCGAAATAAAGCTCGTCTTGTGGCTCAAGGCTATACACAAGTGGAAGGTATCGACTTTGACGAAACCTTCGCACCCGTGGCTAGAATTGAGTCTATAAGACTTCTCTTAGCCATAGCTTGTTATCTTAGAATCACTTTGTATCAAATGGATGTTAAAGCAGCATTTTTAAATGGATATTTAGATGAGGAAGTTTTTGTTGAACAACCTAAAGGTTTTGAAGATCCATCCCAACCAAACCATGTGTATAGACTTGATAAAGCCTTATACGGTCTAAAACAAGCTCCGCGCGCATGGTATGGTCGTTTAACTAGTTTTTTACTTGAATATGGTTTTATTCGAGGAGAGGCGGATAGAACCTTATTCATTTTAAAACATGGAAAGGAACTTGTCATTGCTCAAATCTATGTTGATGACATAGTCTATGGCTCTACTTCAAAAATATGTTTAAATGATTTTGTAGAGGCTATGACATCAACTTTCGAGATGAGCATGATAGGTGAACTAAACTTCTTTCTTGGCTTGCAGGTGAGACAACTACCCGATGGAATATTCATCTCACAAAGCAAGTACGCAAAAAATCTAGTCAAGAAATTCGGCTTGGAGGGGTCAAAAAGTTCCTCGGTTCCTATGGCTACTACACTTAAACTCGGCAAGGATGAAGGGGGAGAAGCAGTCGATCCTACCCTTTACCGTTCCATGATTGGTAGCCTTCTTTACCTTACCTCTAGCCGACCCGACATTATGTTTTCTGTGTGTGTCTGTGCACGATACCAATCCAACCCTAAAGTCTCTCATCTTAATTCTGTGAAAAAGATAATTAAATATGTTTTCAGAACGAGCGAATTAGGAATTTGGTATGCTAAAGATACAAATACAAATCTAGTATGCTTTAGTGATTCGGATTGGGCGGGGGATATAGATGACAGAAAAAGTACTAGTGGGGGGTGTTTTTACTTGGGTAATAATCTAGTATCATGGTATAGTCGTAAACAAAATTGTGTGTCGCTCTCTACTGCTGAGTCTGAATACGTGGCAGCGGGGAGTTGTTGTACTCAATTAATATGGCTAAAACATATGTTAGACGACTATGGGCTTGAGAGTAAAAATATGATCATGTACTGTGATAGTTTGAGTGCCATTAACATTTCCAAGAACCCAGTCCAACACTCCCGCACAAAACACATTGATATTCGTCATCATTTTTTAAGAGATATGGTTGAAAAATGCTTAATAACTATAGAGCATATTGATACCAAGTATCAATTGGCGGACACTTTTACAAAAGCCTTAGACCTTGAGAGATTTTCTTTCTTAAAGAACTCTCTTGGTCTTTGTAATCTCTAAAAATCTCCTGTTTTCTGGTGTTACCTCAAGTGCTACCAACATCTGAGATAACACTTGTATATTATTGTTTTTTAATATAAAAAAAAATAAAATTGGCTTTCTGTTTTAATCTGTCAATGAGTAGTATTTTCTATTCATTGATAGTGGCACATACTGACCTTTTTGTTATGGTAGGATAACACTCTAGGTAACATTATTGATAACATTCCTTTTTAAACTCAAAAGTGACAAAGTCACTAATCTTTTTCAAATGCAAAAAGGCTAAAAACACTTATAATATTTCCTTAGTAGCTCGGGGCACGGCGTTCGCTGCGACGATGCACTCTTGTCAAAGGGGGATATTATCTAGTGATCTTGTACTAAGTATTAGGAACATGGAGTTCGCCACTACAATGTTTCCTACTTGAACGGTACAAATCACTAAAACATGTTTACACTTTATAAGGACTCGGGGCACGGAGCTCACTACTACGATGCTTCCTTGTAGATAAAGATGTGTAAATCATGTTTATTTTTAAGTGTTTGAAGATGAAGAACAAGCTTTTAATATCTAAATTACTAGATTTGTTTTGCCTAAAGTATTCTATTTTGGCAAGCTTGTTTTACCTCAAAATGCTTATTTTAGAAGCATATTTCTGCCTCATGTGTTCAAAAATGAGGTTCATCTCGCCTTAATTGCCTTAATATAAATTCAATAAGGGATGTTTATCACGAATGTTATCTTAAGTGTTACCATCATTGCCATCAACACATTAGTGTGTGCTACATTCGTTTTTTTATTTAATTTATTTTCAGAATTGTTTTTTAAATTTTCAAAGTTTGAAAGTCTTTTTTTTTAAGAAAAAGATTTTACAATTTTGAAAAAGTCTAAAACAAATCTTTTACTTTGGTAAAATATAGTTGTAACAATTTCCCTAAAATTTAGGAATCTATCTTCAAATTTTTGAGAGATCGTTACATCCTTAATTTTACCGTCTTAATTTTTTTTTCTTTTCTTTTTTCGTTTTATTTATAAAAAAAAAAAAAAAGGTGTTTTTTTTTAATAAAACCGAATGTGTAGGGGAGTTTGTTAGTTGTGTGCTTGTAAATAGGGTGATTTAATTTAGGTTAGTTTTAAATGTGAGGAAAAATAGGGGTTTAGTTAATTTAAATGATAAGAGTTAAGTTTGAATTAAATATTTATCCATTTTTCACATTTTTAACCTCCCTAAAATATCTTTTCCTATTTACTCTCCTTATTTTTCTCACCAAACTCTTTTTAACTATCCCTTTCCTCACCGCCTTCTTCAAATCGGCCACAACCCAAAACCCTCAAAACCCTTCTTCGACTTTTCCAAAAAATTCTCCAATTTCTTCCCAAAAATTCAACAACGGTAAAACCCAATCAAAACCCTATCCAACCGGCACCATTGGAGGAGTCACCGGGTGATGCCTCACCCATGGACATCTCACCAATTGTTTCCCAAATTTCTCAACAAATTGCAATGTCCATTGATGAGCCCTCACAAGTAGCTACCTCAGCTCGTCCTCCACTCCCGGCGACTGCTTCAAAACCTCCAAGTTCCGCCACTAAACGAATCAAGAGAAAAGCTCCGTCAACTTCAACCAAAATTGGCTAAGTTCCACAAGCTCTAAAGAGGACCTCCAACCGTCTAAGTGCAAAGGCAATGTCAAAAGTTCCTTCCAACACTTCTGATGACCCAGTACATGTCTCCGACGAGGAAGAAGAAGAATCTCTCGGTCTCTCTTCCGATCACAACTCGGACCAGAATTTTGTTGTTCAACCAGCTGAACGAACTCAATCTGTAGAGAGCCTGGATACTTGGGTAGAAAAAGAGGAAGAAACTCTTGCTGCAGCTCATAAGCGAGTGACAAAAGCCAAGGGGAAACAGAGTGTTGTCTCGGGTGCTGGCAGACCTCCGAAACCATCCAAGGTAACATCTCGATCGTCAAAACCCCATAGCGCCCCGGTTACGTCTTCTGAATTATTTGGTGCTTCTTATGATATTTTGGAAACAAGTATTGATAAAATGATGAGGCATTTCCACAACCCTTTTCTACATTCGAATTTTTCGAACGGGACAATATGCAAAAATGGCCTGATATTTCGGGTTTAAAAATGCACCGTGAGAAGCATATTGATGAGGCTAGTCTTAAGAAGCATGGTGTTTATCAGTTCTTAAAAGATAGAAATGTTTTAAATGCCAATCTCTATCCCGAGAACTATGTTGATGCCATTATTCGAAACTTTTTTGCTAATCTTCATCCCAACCTAGATAATGAAAATTCCAACCAATTCGGCAAATTCTTTCTTCGAAGTAAAGTTCTTCGAATTAACCCATCTTTGATTAATAAAGTGCTTGGTTTGCCTAACGTTGATGATGATGGGGTGTTAGCCGATAGGGATGATATTGCCAAAGTTTTGTCTAACAATGTTGTTAGGAAATGGCCAACAAAAAAGGATGAACACTTTCTTACCTCTTCCCTAACCTCACTTTTTTCGGTTCTACACAAATTGTGTATCTTTAATTGGCTCCCCACCAAAAATGAACAATATGTAACCCTCGAACAAGCTCGGGTCCTACATAAATTGGGGTTGAACCGGAAATTGAATTTTGGGAGATTGATATTTAGACATTTAGCCACTTGGGGAAAGAAGAAATCGATCTCATATTTGCCTTATCCTTCTCTCATTTTCCAAGTGATAAAATCCCAAAATTTTCAACTTATGGATTCGGACGAGTATACTCATGAGCTTGACTATTACCGAGTGGATAGTCTTTTGACTAAACAGGGAAAGGGTGGTATTAGATACACCGGTGACTTACCTTGGGATAAGTCGAAAGATATCATTTTGTCAAGTTCGTCCGTTCCATCTCGAGGTGTTGGGAAAGGTGCTACCTCAGATTGTCCGTCCTTTATTCCTTCTTCTCCAAGCATGTTTGCAGGTACTAATGCTGAAATGATGGCTAGTGTCTCACATCTTCTGGGCACTGATTCTCCCTCAATCCCAAAGACGACTGTCCTAGCATTTCTTGAAAAACAGAATGTGATTTTGAGGAGAATTGTTCAAGATTGGACCCTACTAAAAGACAACACAGCAAGCTTTGTTAATCTGATTTCTTCCCAATCAGGGGGAGGTGCTGGTACAAGTGCTGGTATGAGTGCTGCTACAGATGCTGCTGATGCTGCAGGTGCTACTGAAGATGCTGGTACAAGTGCTGGGGAAGATGAACAGGAAAAAGAGGACGAAGACACAGAAGAAGAGTAAAAGAGGAAAATCTTTCCTGAAGGTTGATGTTGCCATTAAATTGGGCAATGACTTTTTCTTGGGGTTTGGTTCCAAAACAATTCGGTTCTTTGGTTTCTAAACTATTTATTTTGTGGTAGTTGGTTTAAACAATTTCATACTTTGGTGGTTTTTTTTATGGTGTTTTATTTTCGGATCTTATGTTGGTTTTTATGGTTTTTAAAACTTGGATTTACTTTGGATTTTGAAGCTACTAGTTGAAAACATTTAAGGATGTGTTTAATTAGTATTTGTTTGTAAATTCTTGTTTTCTCTCGACTCCTACATTAAGGGGGAGTTTATATTGGGTGGTTGTTATATTATCTTGTTATATGGCTAACTTGTTTTTGCAGGTACCAACACTTAGGTGATTGGAAAGAAATCTCAAATTAAGGGGGAGATTGTTAGTGCAGAACTGAGGTGTTACCTCGGATGTTGCCACTGACAGTCCAAGTGCTGTGACGAAATTCTTTGTAATTTGATATTTCTTTCTAATGTAATTTTTACACTAATGTCCTAATATTATTTTCAAGATGTTGGTCCATATTTCAGGTAATAATAAAGTTGGTTTATGGAGTTAAAAAGGTGAAGAATAAATTGTTGAAGAGTTATTCATAAATGCCGAGTAAAAGAGGGAATAACAAACATATTTAACATGTGTTAAATATGGTAAATGTGAAGAAGACCAAGTCCAATGGTAGTTGCTGATTAATTGAAGATGTACAAGGCATTGGAAGCTTGGAGTACAGCACGGTGAAGCTAGGACTTGGGGATCAAGCTTGCGGTTGAGAAATTCATGGAAGGAAGACCAAGTCTTCGCACAAAAAGTGGAGAGCAAGCCCACTCACTCTCCCCACTCTCCCCACTCGTCATAAACAGCCCAAGGCTGTTATTTGTGTAGCCTCCAAGTCTTGGTTGGCTATAAATAGATGCTTGGATGAAGATTGAAGAGAAGCCAATTTTATACACACATCCATAGCACAAAAAGACCAAAGTACTCTTGGCTCCTTTTGAGATTCTTTCTTCCATACACTCTTTTATCACTCAAATACTTCGGGTTTGAGTGAGTTTTGATTAGGATAGAATCTTGTACTTTGTTCTTACTTTGGTTCCATAGAGAGTATATCATAGTTTGTATAGGGAACCATTTTAAACTTTGTAATTGGTTTTGATTATAAGGTTTTCGCCATCTAGGCATCTCAAGTTATATTTATATAACTTGAGAAAAATATTTCTCTTGTGCTATTTATTTTCCGCTGCAAAAACTCTACAATTTTTGTGTGTGTATTTTCTGTCCGTCTGGAGTGTTACCTGGGGTGTTACTTAACACTTGAGGTAACATCTGTTCTCAGCAAGCTATTGACAAACAATTTCAGTTATCTTATGTGAGATTGTGTGATTAAAGGGTAGGCATGAGGAAAATTGGACTTTGAGTCTCCTTGAAGTGAATCCCAATTAAGTATAAAATTCCCGCAGAAAATGGTCTTAGTTAAGAAGAGTGGGAGAAATGGCAAGGAGTAAAAGCATTAAATCGAATGCTCACAAAAATGCGATAAAGGCAAAAAATAAAGGGATATGTGGTAATACGATAATTCCCAATCCTTGGTGCCAATCCCCATTCCAAGAATAAATAAAAATTCTTGTACCTACGAAGACATAAATGGCCAGAAATAATATGGATATATATATACATAAATAAATATAAAGGGGAATCAAGCGATAAATTGTATGGGAGCTCATCAAAGGAGAATCATGTGTTGAATTTTTCTTATGCCTTGGTTTAATATGGATTCAACAAGAGAATGTTTGGGTACTATGCTTTATAAAGTTATTCATATCTTGATAGGCTAAGGAATGGTATTTATATTCTATATGCACAAGAGATTTATAGCTTGATCATTTTGCCTAAGAAAAATATTTAATTTATTCCAAGTGTATATTCATTTGCATGGTTTTGTTCCTAACCCGTGTTGAGACGTGTGGTAGTATGTTTTTCATGTTAACTACGGGAGAGACTCAAAAATATTGTAGTAGTTTTCTTTATTTTTGTGTTATAGTAGTATTTATGTTTATTGTTTAATAGTTTAGTTTTATTTTTATTTTTTTACTTGAGGACAAGTAAATGATTAAGTTTGGGGGTATTTGATGAATGAGTTTTTACTCATTCTATTGGGTACTTTTAGGCTTATTTATTGCTTTGTTCTCAAGCTTTTGTTATTTGATTAGGTTCTTTTTGTGTTTTTGTTGTGTAGGGTGGTTATGTGCTCAATTTAGAGAAATGGGGATGAAAAAGAGCTTAATTGATCGAAGTTGGGAAGGCCAGGGACTGTTGTGAAAGACTGCTAAAATCCAGGGACCAATCTGCCAAATATGAAACTTCAGGACCAAACTGCAATAAACTAAAAATCTGGGGACTAAACTGCAAAATCATTAAACTTCAGGGACTAAAATGCAATTTTGGAATTCAGCCCTATTTGAGCCGAAAATCAGCCACAAGCAGAAGAATTAGATTATTTTTAGTTTTCTTTTTATTTTATTTTAGGATTTTGATTTTATTAGTTTCCTTTTTCTTTTGATTTCCTTTTTCTTTTAGAATTCCTTTTTAGTTTAGGTTTTAGATTTAATTTTTCCTATAAATACTAGACTAGGTTTTTAGTATTTTTTATCAATCATGTAGCTAGTTAATATTTTGTAAGGTTTGCAAGGTTGGGGAGATTGTTCTTTGTCTATGAAGAACAATTTAACCAATTATGAATTGGAGGTAATTTTTTTTTTTTTATCTATTCTATGCTTTAATATAATTTTTGTATTCTTTCTCATTCTTGTTCATTAAAATATTCTCCATGCTAAATTCTTTAGTTTCAATTATATGTTAATATATAAATTGGCTTTAGAAATATTGGGTATATATTGCTACACTAGCGTGGGTGATAATACGTTGACCATTGTTTTGATGATTAAATTCAATTGAGGACCTAGCGGAAGTCAAAAGGATTTAGGTTCATGTGTTCTTGAGTGCTTCATGAATTTCTTGCATGTTGTATAGACCTAGCGGAAAGTATTAACATAAAGGAAATAATAGGATTGCATACCGGCGACCGAACCGTCCCAATTCTTACATAAGTGAACGAATCCATGAATTGAGATTGATAACTTGATTTTTATCATAGCATAGGGGATATGATTGTGAATCTATATTCTGCAAATCTTATCATTTATATGCTAGTCATATTGATCATCTATCTTATTTTATTATCTTTTATTTTATTGTTTTTAAAATAGTCAAATAACTTAGAATTAATCCAAGTCTCTGTGGTTCGACCCTTGTCTTTTGCATATTGCTATGACGATAGCTCGTGCACTTGCGAGGTATTATAATTTGTTTATCAGTTCTACTTCTATCTCCTCTTCTTCTTTCACTTTCCATTTACATAATGTTCTTTATGTTCCCTCTATTTCTCGTAATATTATTTCTATCTCTCAATTCTATCATGATAACTGTGCTTCGATTACGTTCTCATCCAACTCCTTTGTTGTGAAGGATCTTCAAACCGTCAACATTCTTCACCAAGGTCAACCTAAATCCGGCGTTTATGAGTGGCTTCCATCATCACCGACAATTCATTCTGATGCTCTTTCCCCCACTACAACTTGGCATCATAGATTAGGGCATCCTTCCAGTTCTATTTTACGTCATATTAGTAGTACTTTTCGTCTTCAAATTCCTAATTCTAGTTCTTTCCATTGTAACTCATGTGATTGCAATAAAATCCACAAGCTCCCTTTTTATGATACTTCCATTCAGTCTCAAGGTCCACTTGATATTATATATAGTGATGTGTGGACATCTCCTCTTCATTTGTTTGATGGTTACAAGTATCACATCATCTTTATTGACCATTATTCCAAGTACATATGGTTCTATCCATTGAAAAATAAAAATGAAGCTTTACCAGTGTTCATCAACTTCAAAAATCTTGTCGAGAAATACTTCAATCGCTCCATCATCACAATTTACAGTGACAATGGAGGCGAATATCTTGGTCTTCGACCTTTTCTTGCCACTCACGACATTTCTCACCTCACCACTCCTCGTCATACACCTTAACACAACGGCTACTCCAAACGCCATCATCGCCACATAGTTGAAACTTTATTCCATGCCTCGCACATTCTGGTCACTAGCTTTTGCCACTGCCTGTTACTTAATTAATCGTCTTCCCACTCCCACACTTCATCATCTCTCTCCCTATGCCAAACTTCACAAACAACCACCTAATTACTTAAAACTCCATAGCTTTGGGTGTCTCTGTTATCCATGGCTCCGTCCCTACACCTCCAACAAACTTGATCCTCGCTCCACTCCGTGCATTTTTGTCGGTTACTCCCTAACTCAAAGCGCCTACTACTGTCTTGACCCATCCACTCATAAAATCTACACGTCCCGACATGTCAAGTTTGTTGAACATTCGTTTCCGTATCAATCTCTCCAATCCTCTCCACTATCCACTCCTTCCGTATCTAAATGGTGCTCTCATACCTTACCAATAAGATCCTCCCCAATCCCACCTACTATCCCTCCCCCAGCCTTTACACCCGACACTACTACACCATTCACCCCATTGCCCTCTCTCCTCAACCCCACTTTCCCGAGTCCCCTACACCCACTACTCCCTCTCTAAATTCCACAAAGTCTTCCTCCTTACCCAACAGTCCGCCTGCTTCCATAGCCTCCAGTACAGTCTCCTCCCCACCTGTTGTTGGGTTTCGATCAAACATACGCAGCGGAATTTAGCATTTAAAATTTTGAAACCCAAAGCCATAGATCCGTTCATATGATTAAATCAAATACAACATAAGAATAAAGGAATAAACTAACCCTTGATGGCTATCAAATTTTCTCTTGGTCTTTGGTGGAGGTTTGAAGACTTGATCACGATCACAAAGCTTGAACACGAACTTTGAAGATGATGATTTTCACCCTCTAGCGGTATCCACACTTCGAACGAATATCAAAGTAGCTTCTTTGATCTTGGTTGCTAGACCAAATTGTGAAACACTTTTTCACAATCAAAAGAACTATATGGAATTTATTTTGTGTATTATTTTGTTCCTCAACCAAGAATGTCTTGGAACAAAATAAACCCTCTCTCAAACTCTTTGAGACTCACAAAATCATTAGGCTTGAGTGCTGGCCGAATTTGGTCTTTTATACACAAGTATGACCTATTCCAAATAGGAAACTTGTGTCAAAATCCTTCCAAAATTCGTTTCCAAATCAAATTAGGAATCTGCCACCCGACAGCACTGTGCGGCCGCCCAAAACCCTCTGTGCGGTCGCACAACTATCTGAAACAAAACTGGTACATTTCTGAGATAATTGTGCGGCCGCCCAGTCCATTATGTGCGGTCGCCCACTTCCCAGAAAGTCCAGAATTTCCAAAATTCCAATATAGTCCCTTTTAAAGATTCGTTCTATTGTGTGTGACCCTCTAGGATTATACTAAGTTGGCAATGAGCTCAAACATGATCCCATAAGATATGATTAGGTTCTAGCAAACCGTCATACCTACCTAAATAGTATAACTAGATACAAGTTCGCATTCCTTTAGAATATGTCACAATCCCTTTGTCCACGATGTCATTGAACACAAGTCATGGTCAAACAGTCAACTTGTTTTGTTCAATACTTTCTCGATTCCGAATATGTTGATAATCCAAATGACATTGATCCAATCAATTCATCTGAGTCCGGCCGAACATTTCATCAACATCATTCCTACGAGTGGCCCAAGCTTGACATCTCTCCGAGGAGGGACAAATCCATTTAGCTTATTATTCTTCCCAACGGGATTCCGATTATGCCAATCATATCCTTTATAACTACTCGGTTAAAAGTAGCGTTTGAATATGTCAAACATAATGTTCATCAAGTGGAAGACTATAATAACTTCATGTCTAGGGATTCAAATGACATAACTAATATGAGATATATGTACGACATACACCATGACATAAATCTCATAGAGCGGGTCATATCCAGTACCTTGTTCCAAACAAGTACCCATAAATCTAACATGATCATCCCATGATCATTTAGCCTTTATACTAGTGCTTAACAAGTACTAGGGACGGGGATTATTATAAGTAAACATGAACAACAATAATAATCAAAACATCTCTTTATTGATATGAAATAAATGATAACAATTACAACGTTTATTAAACGTGCCTAGGGCACCACTACCAACAATCTCCCACTTGCCCTAGGCCCAATCTCCCATGTATCTAATACCCATGGACCTAACATGACCATCATGTTTAGCTTGTGGAAGTCCCTTTGTTAGCGGGTCCGCAACATTGTCATCAGTAGGTACTCTGCATATATTTACGTCTCCCCTATCAACGATCTCTCGAATGATATGAAAACGCCTAAGTATGTGTTTGGATTTCTGATGTGCTCTTGGTTCCTTTGCTTGAGCAATAGCACCATTATTATCGCAATAAAGGTCTATTGGATTAGCAATGCTAGGAACCACTTCAAGTTCAGTTACGAACTTCTTAATCCAAACAGCTTCTTTTGCAGCATCCGATGCAGCAATATACTCAGCTTCTGTTGTAGAATCAACGGTTGTACTTTGCTTGGAACTCTTCCAGCTTACAGCTCCACCATTTAACATAAACACAAAACCCGATTGCGATCGGCTATCATCTTTGTCAGTTTGGAAGCTTGCATCCGTGTAAGCATTTACAACGAGATCATCTTCCATTCCTCCATAGACCAAAAACGAGTCTTTAGTCCTTCTCAAGTACTTAAGAATCGCTTTTACGGCTATCCAGTGATTTTCGCCAGGGTCGGATTGGTATCTACTTGTCATGCTCAAAGCATAAGATACATCCGGCCTAGTACAAATCATGGCATACATGATGGACCCAATTGCCGAAGCATATGGAACATCATTCATTTTCTCACGCTCATCTTTTGTCTTAGGACATTGAGTCTTGCTTAGAGAAACTCCATGTAACACGGGCAAGGTTCCTCTCTTAGAATTTTCCATACGGAATCTTCTAATGACCTTGTCAATGTATGTACTTTGGCTTAAACCAAGTAGCCTCCTTGATCTATCTCTATAGATCTTAATGCCAAGAATATATGCGGCTTCACCCATATCTTTCATTGCGAAGCACTTTCCTAACCAAGTCTTCACAGACTGAAGTGTAGGAATGTCGTTTCCAATGAGCAATATGTCATCCACATATAAAATAAGGAATAGCACTATGCTCCCACTAATCTTCTTGTATACACAAGGCTCATCATCGTTCTTGATGAAACCAAACTCTTTGACCGATTCATCAAAACGGAGATTCCAACTCCTAGAAGCTTGCTTCAATCCATAGATGGATCTCTGCAATTTGCATACCTTAGAATCTTGTTCAAAACCTTCTGGTTGTGTCATATACACATCCTCTTGGAGTTTTCCATTTAGGAAAGCGGTTTTGACGTCCATCTGCCATATTTCATAGTCATGATATGCAGCAATGGCAAGCAAAATTCTTATAGACTTGATCATTGCTACGGGTGAAAAGGTCTCATCATAGTCAATACCATGAACTTGCCTATAACCCTTCGCTACAAGCCTAGCTTTGTAAGTATGCACCTTCCCATCCATGTCAGTCTTCTTCTTGAAGACCCATTTGCATCCTATGGTTTTTACACCTTCGGGTGCATCAATCAAATTCCAAACTTGATTGTCTTGCATGGATTGCTATTCGGATTCCATGGCTCCAAGCCACTTGTCCGAATCAGGAGAAGACATCGCCTCTTGGTAGGTTGACGGTTCATCATTCTCAATGATTTCTACCTCAATACTATCCGTTACGAGAAATCTATATCTCTCGGGCTCGGATCGTAACCTACTAGATCTGCGAGTTACTTGTGTATTTTGAACAGGTTCCACAACTCCTTGTGGTTCTTGTTCTTGTTCCACTATTGGTTCAATGATATTTTCTGGGTCTTGAATTTCTTCAAGGTTTATTTTACTCCCACTGATTTCTTTGGAGAGAAACTCTTTCTCTAGAAAGACACCAGTTCGGGCAACAAACACTTTGTTGTCCTCTCGGTTGTAAAAGTAATATCCTTTAGTTTCCTTAGGATATCCCACGAAAATACATTTATCAGATTTGTGTGCAAGTTTGTCTGAGATAAGTCTTTTGACAAAAACTTCACAACCCCAAATCTTCATGAAAGATAGACAAGGCTTCTTTCCGCTCCACATCTCATATGGAGTCTTTTGAACCGATTTAGTTAGAACACGATTTAGTGTGAAAGTAGCGGTTTCTAGAGCGTAACCCCAAAAATATATTGGAAGATCAACTTGACTCATCATTGATCGAACCATGTCTAACAAAGTCCGATTCCTCCTCTCGGACACACCATTCCATTGTGGTGTTCCGGGTGGAGTCAATTGTGAAACTATTCCACAATTCTTTAGATGATCATCAAATTCTTGACTTAAGTATTCACCACCACGATCTGATCGAAGTGCTTTAATACTTTTGCCAAGTTGTTTTTCTACTTCATTTTGAAATATTCGAAATATCTCAAATGCTTCACTTTTATGTTTCATTAGGTAAACATACCCAAATCTACTATAATCATCAGTGAATGTTATGAAGTATTGAAATCCTCCCCTAGCATTGCTACTTAATGGTCCGCATACATCGGAATGTATCAACCCCAATAAGTCGCTTGCCCTTTCACCCAACTTGGTAAAAGGTGTCTTAGTCATTTTTCCAAGAAGACACGACTCACAAGTATCATATGACTCTAAGTCACATGAACCCAAAAGTCCGTCCCCATGGAGTTTTGAGATACGCTTCTCATTAATATGACCAAGACGGCAATGCCACAAATAAGTATGATTTACATCATTAGGTTTAGATTTCTTATTTATATGATAGACATTATTTTAATTCTTGACATCCAAGATATAAAGGCCATTAAATGAATTAGCAATACCATAAAGCACATCATTTAAATAAATAGAAAATTTCTTATTCTCAATAAGAAACTTAAAACCTTCATTATCCAAACAAGAAATTGAAATAATATTTCTGCTTAAATCCGGAACATAATAACAATTGTTCAAAACAAGAATTAATCCGGAAGGTAAAGTGACTTCATAAGTCCCTACGGCTAATGCAGCAACTCTTGCTCCATTTCCCACACGTAGATCTACTTCACCTTCTTTAAGCAGTCTCCTATTCTTTAGTCCCTGCACATTTAGACAAATGTGAGAACCACATCCGGTATCCAATACCCAAGAATCAGTGGTAGAAAGGAGAATATCTATCATATAGATACCTGAAGTCGACGCAGCCTTGCTGCTCTTCTTCTTCTTTTGCTCTTCCAAGAAAGCCTTGCAATTACGTTTCCAATGACCAATTTCTTGACAATGGAAACAAATTGCATCCTTTTGTGTATCGGGTTTTGCCTCAGAAGCCTTGGCAACCTTTGCCTTGCTTATCTTGGGTTTGACAACTTTTGTCTTACCCTTGCCTTTGGCACCAGGCTTCTTCCCATCATGAACCAAGAGCACGGGAGAACCTTTCTCCACAATTTTCATCTCTGCAGTCTTGAGCATCCCATGCAACTCAGAGAGATTCTTATCCATTCCATGCATGTTATAATTCATCACAAACTGATTATAACTTTTAGGCAATGAATTAAGAATGAGATCCGTGGCTAGCTCCAATGGGATTGGATAGCCAAGTTTCTCAAGGTGCTCTACATAACCTTTCATTTTAAGAAAGTGAGGACTCACTTGTTGCCCTTCATTCATTTTACAAGTAGTGAATGCAACAATGGTCTTGTACCTCTCTTGCCTAGCTTGCTCTTGAAACATGGTTCTCAACTCCACGCCTATCTCATAGGCTTCCAAATGTTCCAAACTTTGTTGGAGTTTTGAACACATAGCAGCAAGCATGAGACAACTTACATCTCTAGAATCATTACGATGTTTCTTGTAATTGTCTCTTTCTACCCTAGGGGCAGTAGGCGGTGGTTCAGCAGGGAGAGGCCCATCGAGAATGTACAACTTATCTTCTTGCCTAAGAACAATTCTTATGCTACGGATCCAATCCATAAAGTTTGTACCATTCTCTTCGAGCTTATCCTTCTCAAGGATCGATCGCAACGACATTGATTGAGTGTTATTAGTCATTATCTACAAATATGCAAAAATTTCCAAAATTTAATAAGTACCGATTTTCATTAAAGAGATAAATAGTGTATTTTTCAAACAAAATACTCCCACTAAATTATATAACCTTCTTATACATCCAATGTATAATATAATTTAATTGGGTTGAGATCCCGCTTTAATCTAATTTTGAGTACGCTTTGGCGCACCGCTCAAAATTAAATCAATTAGGTAGACAACTCTTGTCAATCATATCTCATATGACTCTCAGTTCTTTTCATGAGATTCTTTAAGAAATCCAATTTCAAAAAGCATGTTAAATCTCATCTTTGCCTCAAGCCCAAAACTGTTTTGACGCTTAATTAAGTCCAACCATTTTAAACGCATAGGAAACTCTTATTCACTCATCTTGCTCAAACATGAATAAAATCAATGCACCTCGCTTTGGCGAGCCCACATAAAATTACTCATGTATAAACAAGTGTTTTAATCATGGTATGGCAATAAAAGACTTAAAATTTCTTTGAAGGTTCATCACATATAGCATATAACACATTTATGAGCACATAATATAAACATGTTACACATCAAGTTTAGCCACTAAATTAATCTCATTAATTTAAGCATGATACTTATGTGTCATTAGTTTCTCTATAATTATGAGGATGAGACTATTTCAACTTTGGTCATTATCTCCAAATCAAGACAACAAGAAGTGCGGTCGAACTAAGCCATTAGGCAACCACAATCCCGCACTAATTCAAGAAACCAAGAAAGTAGTCCATGTGGCCGAAACTAAGCAATAGATGGTCTCGATGAACGTAGGCCAATTGCATTCACAATTCCACATGGATCTCCAAACTTTGAATCAAGAACTTTGTTTCTCAATTTTAGCAATTATGAACTCTTCATAATTCTAACTTCGTTTTATCTTTGAAACTTTGATTGCGATCAATTTTGGGAAACACAATCTCGATGAACGCAGATTAGCCATCCAAAACTTGAACCAATCTTAGAATCACAAGACTAAAACAAATAGGAAAATCAAACCCCAAGATCCTCACATAAAACAACTACCCAAAACTCATTCCAGATCAGCAAGTCTGGACTGGTTCTGTTACTGGTTTTGTTGGATCTCTCGAAAATTCCAAATTCTGATTTCAACCAAAAATCAGACAATTTGATCCTCATGTGCGGCCGCCCAAAACTCACTGTGCGGTCGCCCAAACATGTGCGGCCGCCCAAGTGATTTTGTGCGGTCGTCCAAACTGATCAGAATGTACAGAATTTTGAAGTTCGAAAATTTTGTCTCAAAATCGTTTTTCCCCGATTATTAAAACTTTGATCCAATCAAAATTAATAATCAACAATTCTGAATCCACCATAATTTATTTATTGCGATTGAATCGTGCGATTAAAGTTGCAAAACAATAAACCACATAAAATCACATAACACATAAGCATCACATATTCCAATATTCGTATCATGCAAGGCACATAAACAATTTATATACACATAACATGATCCAAGTATTGAATTAATCAACATGAACGGGGCTCTGATACCACTGTTGGGTTTCGATCAAACATACGCAGCGGAATTTAGCATTTAAAATTTTGAAACCCAAAGCCATGGATCCGTTCATATGATTAAATCAAATACAACATAAGAATAAAGGAATAAACTAACCCTTGATGGCTATCAAATTTTCTCTTGGTCTTTGGTGGAGGTTTGAAGACTTGATCACGATCACAAAGCTTGAACACGAACTTTGAAGATGATGATTTTCACCCTCTAGCGGTATCCACACTTCGAACGAATATCAAAGTAGCTTCTTTGATCTTGGTTGCTAGACCAAATTGTGAAACACTTTTTCACAATCTAAAGAACTATATGGAATTTATTTTGTGTATTATTTTGTTCCTCAACCAAGAATGTCTTGGAACAAAATAAACCCTCTCTCAAACTCTTTGAGACTCACAAAATCATTAGGCTTGAGTGCTGGCCGAATTTGGTCTTTTATACACAAGTATGACCTATTCCAAATAGGAAACTTGTGTCAAAATCCTTCCAAAATTCGTTTCCAAATCAAATTAGGAATCTGCCACCCGACAGCACTGTGCGGCCGCCCAAAACCCTCTGTGCGGTCGCACAACTATCTGAAACAAAACTGGTACATTTCTGAGATAATTGTGCGGCCGCCCAGTCCATTATGTGCGGTCGCCCACTTCCCAGAAAGTCCAGAATTTCCAAAATTCCAATATAGTCCCTTTTAAAGATTCGTTCTATTGTGTGTGACCCTCTAGGATTATACTAAGTTGGCAATGAGCTCAAACATGATCCCATAAGATATGATTGGGTTCTAGCAAACCGTCATACCTACCCAAATAGTATAACTAGATACAAGTTCGCATTCCTTTAGAATATGTCACAATCCCTTTGTCCACGATGTCATTGAACACAAGTCATGGTCAAACAGTCAACTTGTTTTGTTCAATACTTTCTCGATTCCGAATATGTTGATAATCCAAATGACATTGATCCAATCAATTCATCTGAGTCCGGCCGAACATTTCATCAACATCATTCCTACGAGTGGCCCAAGCTTGACATCTCTCCGAGGAGGGACAAATCCATTTAGCTTATTATTCTTCCCAACGGGATTCCGATTATGCCAATCATATCCTTTATAACTACTCGGTTAAAAGTAGCGTTTGAATATGTCAAACATAATGTTCATCAAGTGGAAGACTATAATAACTTCATGTCTAGGGATTCAAATGACATAACTAATATGAGATATATGTACGACATAGACCATGACATAAATCTCATAGAGCGGGTCATATCCAGTACCTTGTTCCAAACAAGTACCCATAAATCTAACATGATCATCCCATGATCATTTAGCCTTTATACTAGTGCTTAACAAGTACTAGGGACGGGGATTATTATAAGTAAACATGAACAACAATAATAATCAAAACATCTCTTTATTGATATGAAATAAATGATAACAATTACAACGTTTATTAAACGTGCCTAGGGCACCACTACCAACACCTGTTACTCAACCCAGAAAACCAGGTACTCGCCTTCAAAATAACATCACGAAACCCATTCAAAAACTGAATCTTCACACCTCCCTTCGCAATCCCAACATTGAACCGTCCTCCATCGCTCAAGCCTTGAAACAACCCACTTGGCGTAATGCTATGCAACAAGAGTTCGATGCCTTACTACACAACAAAACATGGGATCTTATCCCCTCATCGCCTTCTCAAAATGTCATTGGATGGATATTTCGAACCAAATATAACCCAGATGGTTCTGTTTCCCGTCATAAAGCCCGCCTTGTGGCCAAAGGGTTTCACCAACGCCCCGGCCTAGACTATTCTGAGACCTTTAGTCCGGTTGTCAAACCATCCACGGTTCGAACCATTCTATCTCTTGCCACAACGAGAATAATCAAACTAGACTAGTCATGATGGACGAAAAAACTAAAAAAAATTAATTAATTAATTAATATACGGGTCATGAGTCGACCCGTCTTTAATATGAAACGGGTTCAAGCTATTCCAGAAGACCAGCTCATAAATGAAATGGTGTAATAAAAAAGGCCTAATTGAATGAAGGCTTTGGGTTTGATCTGCCTTATTCGAATCAAACACCAATAAACCGGCATATTATAGGTGGGCCTAAGTGGACAACTCTCATTCCTACAGAAACAAGGCCCAATTAAGAAAACATGGTGTAGCTCTAGGTGTGGACAATAATATGGTGCGAAGTCACTAATCTATAGTCCCTCCGACCCACTCGAATTAGGATTTTTGGTTAATCTAATTATACTTTATACTTTGAAGACAAATAATTATCTTAATGAAAATCTAAAAATAGTTATTAAAATTATTAGTGTCAAGGATTAGAGAAAGAGATAGCGGAGCCAATCATACATGAAAGAGATAATTGATATGAGAGAATCAAGTATTATTGATCATATGAGTAGGGTATATATACACAAGTATCTTGACTACCAAGTTTCGTATCCTGTCTGCCAAGTAACTAACTAGCTATACAAATAGAATTAGGAAATAAATAACTATACTTCTTTAGGTATATCTCTAACATGCCCCCGCAAGATGGACGACCGATAGGAGAATCCAATCTTGAAAGTAATGAGATGAACCGGGTTGATGAAGCTAGTTATGTTGACGTGATCCTGGTTGTGGATGGAGTTGCCACGATCTTTACATTTGTACAAGTTGGATAAGGCTTTTACGTCGCGAGAAGGGGTGAGGCTTTTACGTCGCGTGACGGGTACGGGCTTTTACGTCGCGAGACGGGGTGAGGCTTTTACGTCACGAGACGGGGTGAGTCTTTTACGTCGCGAGACGGGTACGGGCTTTTACGTCGCGAGACGGGTACGGGCTTTTACGTCGTGAGACGGGGTGAGGCTTTTACATCGCGAGACGGGGTAAGGCTTTTACATCGCGATACGGGGGTATGTTCGTTCGGGTAAAAGAAAACTGAGTCTTGGTGTTTGAAGGAAAAATAAATAAAATGTAGGCAGTGGGTTTGGTCGGGTGTGAGGGGGGGTTGGTCGGGTATGAGGGGGGTTCGGCCGGGTGGTACGTGCTTTTGAGGAATTGGGTTGCAAAACTAGGATGGTGTGTTTGAGGAGAACAACAAAAGAAAATTTATTGGTTTGAAGGTTTGTTCTTGGGCAGAGGTTGGTTCTTGGCATATGAGGGGTTTTGAAGAAGGATTTTTTTTTTTTTTTCTTGAAGAAAAAAATAAAGAAGAAGAAATATAGGTTTTCTTTTGGACGGATTTTCTTGGTTTTGGTGGTGGTAATATGGTGGCAAGTTTGGAAAGGTTTTGGCTTGGTGGTTTGTATAGTGGTTGGCGGAAGCTTTGTGGTGGAGAAGTCCTAACAATTAGTAACCGTGAAACAATAACAATTTTCAAATTTTTATTAGCATCATTATTTTTCTTCAAATCATTAGTCAAAGTATAATTAGATTGACCGAAAATCCTAATTCGAGTAGGATGGAGGGAGTATCTCTATAAAGGCACAAGTAAACTTAACACAATCTTTTTTCCCGCTCATTTTTTAGCACCCATTTTGGAGATAGTATTTATTATGTCTATTTAATACCATCTTTTTGGAAACAACATTTATAATCAAGCAAAGAGCCCATTCATTTATAATTAACCAAAGAGCCCCTTCATTAATCAAAGAGAGTGGAGAATATGTGCAATTAATAATCTTTAATTCTATTTATGATTACCGATTCAATATAATGAATAACAACTGGGAAGGCATATGAAAAATCACTTAACAATAACAAAAGAAAAATGAAAGGGCGCCTTCATTTATAATTAACCAAAGAGCCCCTTCATTAACCAAAGAGAGTGAGGAATATGTGCATTTAATGATCTTAATTATATCTATGATTACCGATGCAATATAATGGATAACAATTGGGAAGACATATGAAAAATCACTTAACAAAAAAAAGGAAAATTGAAAGAGCGCCCCTTTCTTCCAAGATACATTCATCTAGCTTTGTTCTTTGAACACCCATGAATGCACTATAAATATAGTCATCCCAAAACAAACTCACTCAATTGAACTTACATACAACAACACTTTGAACGAAAATGCTTTTATCATTGTCCTACATCCGTGAACTCGAGCCTTCGAAAGCTATCATGATCTTTGTAATGTTGATGTTGTTGATGAAAGCATTTTAACTGGTAAACATGTTTTCATTCAATGATATTTTAAATTTTGATATAAAATTTTACTATTTTTTCAATTTCTTCTTGTCATATCTTTTAACTACACTACTTTTCTAACAGATGTCATAGGGAGGGTTGCAAGTACATACACTACACATGATGACGAATTTAATGGAAGGGAGGCTAAGATGTTGGAAATAAGTTTAGAAAACATCCAGTTAATATATTTTCATCGCATAATTTTTTTAATTTTTTTTTCTTAATTTTATTATGGGTAATTTACAATTTGGTTCCTGACATTTACAAACTTTTGCAATGTTGCTCCCAACAGTTTTTTTTCGCCAATTGGTACCCAACATTTACATTTTTTTTTGCAATGTGCCTATAAAAGTAACTGGGCGTTAGTTTTCTAACAGATTTTATGTCATGCGACTAGCACATGACGTTTTAAGATATTCTTAAAGCTACACATATCCGATTAATATGATTCTTCTTTTAAATTGAAGCTAATATTTAAATCTACAACATATATTTTTTTTTAGAAATTTATTGGGTAGTTGGATTATTTTTACATTTAATCTTAATTTTAAATATTAAAAAAATAGAAAACACGTAAAACATAATCTTAAAATGATATTAGCCCAAATATGTTCCATATGAAGTCAATTATATATGTAGATTATCAGTTCATAAAAATGTTTGATAGAAAAAAAGGGAGAAGAAGAGGACGATGAATCGAGGTAAGAGTGTACGTAGAATGGGTGTTGCGGGAAAGTGGCATAGGGGTGGAGAAAAATAAACTTTAGGAAAGATACATATAGAAATTACATCATATGAAACATACTTGGGCTAATATCTTTTTTAGATTATATTTCACGTGTTTTTTATTTTTTTAATATTTAAAATTAAGATTAAATGTAAAAATAATTTAGGTACCCAACAAATTTCCAAAAAAAAAAAAATTATGTTGTAGATTTAAATATTAGTTACAATATAAAAAAAGAATCATATCAATCGGATATGTGTAGCTTTAAGAATATTTTAAAACGTCCTTTAAAACGTCATGTGCTAGTCACATGTCATAAAATCTGTTAGAAAACTAACGCCCATTTACTTTTATAGCCACATTGCAAAAAAAATATAAATGTTGGGAACCAATTGGAGAAAAAAAAACCGTTGGGAGCAACATTGTAAAAGTTTGTAAATATCAGGAACCAAATTGCAAATTGCCCTTTTATTATTGAATATTTGTTTCTATGATATTTTATGCAGAAGGAAGATGTTATCATGCAAACTGTACAAAGGTGAAATAACTATTTTCAACACATTTCAAGTATCAGACATTCTAATCAAAGACAAGGTGTCTAAGTGATAGGCTTAGTCGCACGCCTACTAAATTAGACCTAAACTCGGCCACTAATAATCTAATTAGGGTAAGTCAGGGTCGATCCACGAAGAACGATGATTATTTACGTACTAGTCACTTAACCAGATTGGGGGTTGAATTTTATTGATTGAGAGCGTAATGCTAATTAGGATCAAATCAGCTATGTCTCAGAATCGGTGATCTAGTGATAGTCTTGAGAATTTGAAATTCCGGATGAAAGAGGAAGTTGACTTTAGAATGTTTGATACGAGTATACTTGAGATATGTATGTGATAAATATGTGTGGGTTTATTTGAGTCATGGAGACTATGTCGGAAATATTTAATAGGTACTTGATTGGGATTATGAGTGCTTTAGGAGAATCGATATTTTGTAGCCTCGATATGACTGTGCTATGATTTTGATAAGTGAATTCGCAGGCGAATTCTTTTTAAGGAGGGTATATTGTAACGATCCGAAAACCCGTCTCTATTTTCTTAGTAATAAATATTTATTTAATTATTTATTTATTTATGGGTGCATTTTGTGTTTCTTAATATTTTATGTCTAGCATTTTAAATTAATCAATTGTGCTAAGTGTGAAGATAGGAGATTTAGTTGAAAAGGGTTTATGTGTTCAATGTTGTAGTGGAGGGGTTAATTGTGAAATTTTTCTTTAATATCTTAACTACTTCCCCCTCCCTCCCTCACTCTCCTGCATACTCCCTCCTTCCTCACACACACACACTAGTTTATCCCTCTCTCTCCATTGTTGTTGAGGTAAGAAAAGCTCCTCCCTTTTTCCTTCATTTTGATCATCTTCCTCTCATTGTTTCTTATTGCTCATTTTATGAAAAATGTTTAGATCGTCGATGGGATCGTGTAGAGCTTAAGAAAATTCGAATTCCGTCATCTTTGATAAATTCAAAGTAAGTTGCTCCCCCCCCCATTTATGCTAAAAATGTTCATCTTTAACTCCATTGATGCTCTAGTTGATATATATGGCTTCTTTGGTTGATTTGGAATTTATTTGTAATTTATCTATTTTTGTGAAATTTGGGTGTTTGAATCAACTCTTGGCTTGGATTGTTTGGGTTGTAAAATAATTCTTTTGTAGGCATATATGTTGTTTTGGTTCATTGTTATGCTAGTTAGAAGTGTTTATTTTGATTGGGTTGTGAAATGGTAAGAAAAGTAGCTCAAACCCAGAAAAAATGGCTGATTTGGTCCCTCCGGGCAAGGAGGCGCGCGCACCCTTTTAAGGGAGGCGTGCGCACCCTCTTATGCTTCAAGAACTCAGACCTTCTGATCATAGGAGGCGCGCGCACCCTTTTAAGGGAGGCGTGCGCCCCCCCCCCCCTCTTTTCCCCATGTTGTCCGTTTTACGCTCAATCTTCCGGAGGCCATAACTTCTTCATCTGGACTTCGTTTTAAACGTGTAAACTATCGTTTTAAATATCTCCTTGAGTACTTCGAGATGAGTGGGTTTATTTAATTGAGTTTCAAGTTCAGATTAGGTCGATCTCTCAGTAAGTGTTTCATAACATAAAAACGTTTAGAATTGGTCTAGGTTTTGAGTACTATTCTATTTAACTTGAATAAGCACAGTGGAACACTCTAGGGTTGTAAAGTGGTTCCGTTGTGAGAAATTGTGTTATAGAATTAGTCTAAGTATTGTTTGGGAATGTTTGGTCATCTTATGAGGTGTTCATGATTGTGCCAATCGAATTGATTTTTGGATAAGACTTGGTCTAGGTTTAGGTGATATCCTATAGTATCTAGATGGTTGTTATGGAACACCAAAGTGTTAGGTTTGGTCCGTATGTGATCATTTATGAATAGGTGTAACCTTTTGGGTTCGTTTGAGTATTTAGAATTGGTTCGTTATGAACGGATGTATAGCGTGAAATGGCGATTGGGTACCTGTGGTTTGATTAACCTTAAGGTGTAGTCATTCGGACTCCCTATTTGGAATTCTAGGTGTAAAAATATAGGGAGTTAATAGTCTTAGTACATCTTCATGAGTAAACGTTTAGGGAAATTTTGGTAATAGTCATTGTACTATTTGTGAGCGACCGTTTGGGTTGTGCTCTTTATGAGTAACTTGTGAGTATCATCTTTAGGATGTGTTTGGTATGTTCCTTATCTTGGGGTTATCATGTTTTAATGGTCAATGTTGTTGGGCTCTCTACGAGCAATCTCGTTTATCGTTGTTGGACTCTTTTATGAGGAACTTCTTGTGTTTATTGTTGTTGAAATCTTTATGAGTAATCGTTTGCATCTTTATGGTGATTATTTGGTATGGTTCCCTACTTTGGAACCTTTGGTTGTTTATCGAGCTAGTATTTATTACTTAGCATTTATTTGAAAGTCCAGCTGGTTACTTGTGTTCGAGTCAGGCAATGGATAATGTTATAATGGCATGAGCCAAGTCCAGTATAGCATCGCCCATTGCTCCTTCTTTCCCCTTCTATATGGCCTTGGTTGGGATGAGCTAGCTCCATTAGTGAGTATTCTAGCTAGACGTTTTGGGTATGACTCTGTGTCATTTCCCCTGTCCTTTGTGACATGTTACATTGTTATGGTTCCGGTACCGGGGTTGTCATCTTCAGCGGTTTATGCTACTATGAAGATGGTTTGATGGGTTGATTGATTGATTGGTCGGTTCTGACCGGGGTTCTCTTCAGCTGTTATGCCGCTATTGTTGATTGGTTGATCGGTTGAAGCTGCGCAGCGATTGTTCTATCAGTTTGGTGAAACCTTGACTCGGTATCCTTTGTAACGTGTTTATTTCATCTTTATGTGCTGCATGATGAGCGGGTCGTTATTTCCAACCAGTATGGGACGGTTGGTGATAGGGAGCCTCTCATTTGTTGTTATGTGATTGTACATTATGAATACTTATTGTTATATTACTGTTCATGACAGCATGGCACTTAGATGCATTTAGTAGCTTACTGAGATTTTATCTCACCCCGTTTCTTTTTATCTTTGTTTTTTTCCTTAACCCCCCCCCCCAGGAAAGCAAGTGGTAGCGTTGTGAGGTCCGTTGTAGCGGGAATCTTCTGAGCAGGTTGACCTCCTTTGGGGTAGTTGCTCTTCGGAGCCTTTATGTATTTTGTTCTGAGATCGAGGTAGTACAGTGTTGTGTAAATACTGTTATCCGTTGAGTTTTTATATTATTAGTTGTTCTTGCTTCCGCACTTGTAGATATTCTCCGAGTTGAAATCTCGTGAGGTGTTGTTTAATGGTATTGGTTTATAGTTGAATTCACGTGCCCGGTTTGGTATTTTGCATTTTGGAGAAGTACATTATGTAAATTTTATGTTTATGGATTTTAGAATTTTCCGGGGTGTGACAGTTGGTATCAGAGCAATGGTTTTAGATCTTGAAAGAGAATAAGAACTCTGATATTGAATAGGTTTCAATAAATGGGTTTTATAATTTTGAGCAGTTTAGAAAACCAAGTTTTCTTGAAGATGAGGTTAAGGTAGAAGTGGTTGAGTTATGAGTCGTAATATTGACGTCGAGTGTTTCTTCTCTTGTGGTATATCAAGTATAGGATTGGTGTCAATAGTGTTGGTTCCATTGGGGTTAGTTGGCTTGGGAATCGAGAGTGCGAGTTTTGAAGGCTTGGACGTACCTATTTCGTAAAGTGGAAATGTCTTGTGCTATATTCGTATGTTTGTTCTCATTAAGTGATTTATGTTGAGGTGTATTCTCGAGTACGAAATTTCGTGATTGCTACTGGTAGAGGTAAGGTGATTTGGTTATGTCACCTATACAGGATATTGACGAGTTAAGTAGTATGGCCTAGCTTTCAATGTGTCTCGAATTTCTTGGGTGCCATCGACAGGTGGTGAATAATTCTATATTAGTGTGTTTGACTTGTTTAGGAGCATACTAAGTATATATATAATGTTCAGGTTCTATATTGAAAATCAGAAAATCTTTATTATAAGGTTGTGCTGGGAATTTAGCTTATTCAGTTGGCAATACTAAGGTTGAAGTCTTGAGTATAATTTATACTGGGTGCGATATGTCGCTTGACCGATAGGGAACTTGGGTTATATGATGAGTTGATATGGGTTATAATACTGATAGGTGACTCAGTGAACATATAGTATCGGTTGGGTTAAAAGAGTTAAAGATTCAATTTGAGAATTTCTTGATAGGAGATTTTTCTTTACTTTTAGTACATCTACGTGATTGCATCGGAATTGTTTAGTATGAGGAAATACTTAATTTATTATGGGTCATATTAAGAAGTTGAGTTATGATACTTTTGGGACCATTTTAATACATGACTGGAGTTGAGTTAAAGCAATACGAGTTATGAGTATATTGTGGAAGTTATAATCATTAATGATGGTGAGCGCGTTAAGTTTAAAGGACTAGACATATTTAGAGAAGGTGAGAATTCCTCGAACAATATTAAAGGCATTTTTGGGTTTTAGTGAACAGTTGTCACATGGTTCTGAATCTTTTCTTGGTGGCGTCCTCGTTTGGATTAAGGATTTATAAAGGAAATTGAGTATAGATACTTTGGCATATTAAAGGATACTATGATTCTGTATTGGGACGGAGTAGTTTATTGAATATTTCGGATTATTAGTGATCATTTGTAATATATTTTAGAGTTGTAAGTTGTAATATATTGATATTTATGAAAATAAAGATTGTGAAAATTTCGGATCTTTACAGTTGCTACTTTAATGGTAATCCTTGGAGATATAGTCACGCGGTGAACATTTGGAGGGTGGGAAATTTCTTTAGCTTTTCATAGTTTAAGAAGTTGAGTAAGCTCGAGATGGTTAATGTTTTGAATATCTGGGAAGTAATATTAAGTATGCGAATATCTAATGGATGTATCTTTACAGTATAATTAGGGTTGTGAATAAGACAAGTTTGTAGTATCTCGAGAATTATGTTTAAGAGAAATTTGGATTCTTCAATTTTGGCCTTGGGTATGGATTTTAGTTAGGAGTGAAGATAGTGATTGAAGAAGGTTTGGTACGAGAGATTACTATGTTGTAAGCATTATTTAAGTTTACTATATGATGGGTTAAAGTGGATGATTGGGAAATTCGGGAAGAGACGGAACTAAAATAGCCGTGACTATTGGATCATTCGGGTAAGTATTCTAAAATTCGGGTTAATAAATAGAGCTATCTATGACTAGGGATTGATTGTAGTTTTATTGATATCGCCTTAGCAAACTATAGTTGTTTTTATGGGACCAAGTTTAGAAATGATGTTAATGGGTTATCAATGTTGGATAGTTATATGTTCTTCGAAAAGATAAATGTGAGTTAATACAAGTAGGTTGAGAAATACAAAGATTATGATTGTATTATGTTTTATCACATAAGGAAGATGATTTTAGTAGTGGAATCATATTGATCGAATAGTTGATAATGGTAAATTTCCTGGATATAATTGAAATGTTGGGTTGACAATAATTGGAAGTAGCACATCAATGATTAGAGGACCTCCCTAAGAGACCTCTAGAGGTATAGGGATAAATGATGATGAATTTTTCGGTATGGTGACCATATATTTGATAACACCTCAATAGTGCTTTATTATAGTGGATTGAATAACCCAGTCTACCTGCCTAATATATGCTTCTATGTTATAATCGTTAGTGCTAATCCTTTCCTTATGAGTTCTAGTAGTAGTATGATTACGTGGGATAATTGTGGAAATAATTTATGACAGGGACCATTGTAGTACATCTTGATCTTAATAGACTCCTCAGAGTGTTATGGATTATTATTTGGGTCTTGTTGTAATATTAGGAAACCTTGGGACCTATATATATATTTTAAGCATATACTACGTGTGTGTGGAGTTGATTCCAAATACTATTGGGATAATGAAAAATAAAATTTATGGATGTTAGCGATTTAAGGGTTGATTGAGAGCGTAATGCTAATTAGGATCAAATCAGCTATGTCTCATAATCGGTGATCTAGTGATAGTCTTGAGAATTTGAAATTCCGGATGAAAAAGGAAGTTGACTTTAGAATGTTTGATACGAGTATACTTGAGATATGTATGTGATAAATATGTGTGGGTTTATTTGAGTCATGGAGACTATGTCGGAAATATTTAATAGGTACTTGATTGGGATTATGAGTGCTTTATGAGAATCGATATTTTGTAGCCTCGATATGACTGTGTTAGGATTTTGATAAGTGAATTCGCGGGCGAATTCTTTTTAAGGAGGGTAGATTGTAACGACCCGAAAACCCTTCTCTATTTTCTTAGTAATAAATATTTATTTATTTAATTATTTATTTATTTATGGGTGCATTTTGTGTTTCTTAATATTTTATGTCTAGCATTTTAAATTAATCAAATGTGCTAAGTGTGAAGATAGGGGATTTAGTTGAAAAGGGTTTATGTGTTCAATATTGTAGTGGAGGGGTTAATTGTGAAACTTTTCTTTAATATCTTAACTACTTCCCCCTCCCTCCCTCACTCTCCTGCATACTCCCTCCTTCCTCACACACACACACTAGTTTATCCCTCTCTCTCCATTGTTGTTGAGGTAAGAAAAGCTCCTCCCTTTTTTCCTTCATTTTGATCATCTTCCTCTCATTGTTTCTTATTGATCATTTTATGAAAAATGTTTAGATCGTCGATAGGATCGTGTAGAGCTAAGAAAATTCGAATTCCGTCATCTTTGATAAATTCCAAGTAAGTTGCTTCCCCCCCCCCCATTTACGCTAAAAATGTTCATCTTTAACTCCATTGATGCTCTAGTTGATATATATGGCTTCTTTGGTTGATTTGGAATTTATTTGTAATTTATCAATTTTTGTGAAATTTGGGTGTTTGAATCAACTCTTGGCTTGGATTGTTTGGGTTGTAAAATAAGTCTTTTGTAGGCATATATGTTGTTTTGGTTCATTGTTATGCTAGTTAGAAGTGTTTATTTTGATTGGGTTGTGAAATGGTAAGAAAAGTAGCTCAAACCCAGAAAAAATGGCTGATTTGGTCCCTCCGGGCAAGGAGGCGCGCGCACCCTTTTAAGGGAGGCGTGCGCACCCTCTTATGCTTCAAGAACTCAGACCTTCTGATCATAGGAGGCGCGCGCACCCTTTTAAGGGAGGCGTGCGCTCCCTCATGTGCTTCAAAACTCAGACCTTCTGATCATAGGAGGCTCGCGCACCCCTTTAAGGGAGGCGTGCGCACCCCCCCCCCTTCTCTTTTCCCCATGTTGTCCGTTTTACGCTCAATCTTCCGGAGGCCATAACTTCTTCATCCGGACTCCATTTTAAACGTGTAAACTATCGTTTTAAAGATCTCCTTGAGTACTTCGAGATGATTGGGTTTATTTAATTGAGTTTCAGGTTCATATTAGGTCGAGCTCTCAGTAAGTGTTTCATAACATAAAAACGTTTAGAATTGGTCTAGGTTTTGAGTAATATTCTATTTAACTTGCATGAGCATAGTGGAACACTCTAGGGTTGTAAAGTGGTTCCGTTTTGATAAATTGTGTTATGGAATTAGTCTAAGTATTGTTTGGGAATGTTTGGTCATCTTATGAGGTGTTCATGATTGTGCCAATCGAATTGATTTTTGGATAAGACTTGGTCTAGGTTTAGGTGATATCCTATAGTATCTAGAGGGTTGTTATGGAACACCAAAGTGTTGGGTTTGGTCCGTATGTGATCATATATGAATAGGTGTAACCTTTTGGGTTCGTTCGAGTGTTTAGAATTGGTTCGTTGTGAACGGATGTATAGCGTGAAATGGTGATTGGGTACCTGCGGTTTGATTAACCTTAAGGTGTAGTCATTCGGACTCCCTATTTGGAATTCTAGGTGTAAAAATATAGGGAGTTAATAGTCGTAGTACATCTTCATGAGTAAACGTTTAGGGAAATTTTGGTAATAGTCATTGTACTATTTGTGAGTGACCATTTGGGTTGTGCTCTTTATGAGTAACTTGTGAGTATCATCTTTAGGATGTGTTTGGTATGCGCCTTATCTTGGGGTTATCATGTTTTAATGGTCAATGTTGTTGGGCTCTCTATGAGCAATCTCGTTTATCGTTGTTGGACTCTTTTATGAGGAACTTCTTGTGTTTATTGTTGTTGAACTCTTCATGAGTAATCGTTTGCATATTTATGGTGATTATTTGGTATGGTTCCCTACTTTGGAACCTTTGGTTGTTTATCGAGCTAGTATTTATTACTTAGAATTTATTTGAAAGTCCAGCTGGTTACTTGGTTGGGATGAGCTAGCTCCATTAGTGAGTCTTCTAGCTAGACGTTTTGGGTATGACTCTGTGTCATTTCCCCTGTCCTTTGTGACATTTTACATTGTTATGGTTCCGGTACCGGGGTTGTCATCTTCAGTGGTTTATGCTACTATGAAGATGGTTTGATGGGTTGATTGATTTATTGGTCTGTTCTGACCGGGGTTCTCTTCAGCTGTTATGCTTCTATTGTTGATTAGTTGATCGGTTGAAGCTGCGCAGCGATTGTTTTATCAGTTTGGTGAAACCTTGGCTCGTTATCCTTTGTAACGTGTTTATTTCATCTTTATGTGCTGCATGATGAGCTGGTCGTTATTTCCAACCGGTATGGGACGGTTGGCGATAGGGAGCCTCTCATTTTTTGTTATGTAATTGTACATTATGAATACTTATTGTTATATTACTATTCATGACAGCATGGCACTTAGATGCATTTAGTAGTTTACTGAGATTTTATCTCACCCCGTTTCTTTTTATCTTTGTTGTTTTCCTTAACCCCCCCCCCACAGGAAAGCAAGTGGTAGCGTTGTGAGGTCTGTTGTAGCGGGAATGGTTGACCTCCTTTGGGGTAGTTTCTCTTTGGAGCCTTTATGTATTTTGTTGTGAGATCGAGGTAGTACAGTGTTGTGTAAATACTGTTATCCGTTGAGTTTTTATATTATTAGTTGTTCTTGCTTCCGCACTTGTAGATTGTCTCCGAGTTGAAATCTCGTGAGGTGTTGTTTAATGGTATTGGTTTATAGTTGAATTCACGAGCCCGGTTTGGTATTTTGCATTTTGGAGATGTACATTATGTAAATTTTATGTTTATGGATTTTAGAATTTTCCGGGGCGTGACAATTGTACCTTTCTACGCTCAAGTATACCCAAATAAGCTCCTTGTCCCTCCAAAATTGCTCCAAGAACGTTGTATCAAAAAGCCCCAAAATTGAGAATTTAGGTGTCGAATTGTTGCTTAGATTCGGAATTTTGAGGGAATTGGTGATGATTTTGGGTGAAAGAAAGGTGGGAGGGATGATTCAATGTTGGTTTGATGGAGTAATTTGAAGAAAATTGGGTTGGGGCTGCAAGGATCCCATCCCCGTGGCGAAACAAGCAAAGTTCACACGAGGAAGAAATGCCAAACACGGGTAACTTTCCTAACGAAAAAAGAAACGGAGTCGCCACATTTGTTAATTTTTAAACCAAACAAATGAAAATGGTTAGAGAAGGTGAGTTCGGAGGTCACGTTACACTTTGGGAAGAACATATTTGCGGTTCACCCAAAATGCCTCGGAAAAACCGAGTCTCCCTTGTTAGTTTGGAAATGTGCGTGTGTGTGTATTTAACGGAAAAGTTTCTGTTATTGGTTTTGTTTGTAAAACTTAACTGAAAGGGTTTGTTTATTAAGAAAATAGGGATCAGAGGGCAAAACAAACATTTTTCCCCCTGTTCCCAACACAGCCGTACGGATGGACCCAACACAGCCGTACGGATGGACAGGTAGTTTCCTGAGATCTTACAGTTCAGTCAAGAACAGTCCAGTTTCCGAGCAGAAACAGAACATTCTGTTGAAACTGGACAGAACTGTTTTGATTCTAGTTTGTTTAAAACACTTTATAAGTTTAAATAAAACATTCCTATGCTAAATGATCATTACTTAGTCCCCAAAACAAGTATTTGGGTGTGATCATAAGCAATCTTTGGAGAAAATTGAGAAAAGTTGATGAACATGCCCTTTGGGCCAAAATTGACCATTTGGTGATTAAAGATTGAAACTTTATCACCAAGATGGCATTTTTAGGACTTATTAACCTTTAAAGAATCAAATTAACACATAAAGATTGAATCTTTGTAACCCCAAAGGGGACTTTAGAGCTAGATCAATGTTGGATGATAAAGATGGAAGCTTTATCATCCAAAATGATCATCATTGCCAACAAAAGTATCATTTTAACTAGACAAGAATGTAAATGACAATCAACAAGCCATGATCATCTAGTTTTGAACCTCTTCGACACAAGGCATGGAGGGCACCTTGGATCATCTCATGGCTTGGACAAGATAAATATAGAGTAATATATGTATATTTGCTTGAATGGACAAGTCTTGCATAAATGTAAAGTTGCTTGAATGGACAAGTCTTGCAAGTAATATAAAGTTGCTTGAATGGACAAGTCTTACAAGTAATGTAAAGATCAACATAAAATTAAACAAAGATTAAAGAGAAAATAGCGTTATAGATGAAGAGAATGGAGGGGGAGAAGGTGGCTTTACCTATTTTGGTTTAGCCAATCTTCCTTTCTCTCTTTCACTCTTTGTTTCACTATTCTCTCACACTACTGGAGTGATTTCGACAGAGTAATCTTTCTTATGTTGTTTCTCCCCCCCCCTGGGATGATCAGCAAGGGGTTCAATTTATAGGGGCTGATACTGCCCAAAGTAGCCGTTCGGCTCATGTTGGCGACCTTCTGAATTTTTCAATATTTTAATTCCAGAACAGTCCCTGTGTCCATATTTTGTCTTAGTAAGGTCTTGGCCTATCAGTTTATCTCTGAATGGTGCCTAGAATTCCTTTAAGTTGGTCAAATTCAGATTGGGGTACTTACAGAGCCCCTCGACAAAGTCGCTTTTGAAGAAAACGGGGTTGTCGATAAACGCATCCCAATCTGATGGGAGGACGGCAAAGGCCAATTTGATTCCAATGGCTGGACCTAGAGGTATAGGATTCCTATGTATCCCGTTCGGTAGGAATCAAGCCTAGCGTAGTTCGGAAAAGGGGTGGGAGATTTTAAGGCTACTCAAACCTATGGGCGACCATCGAGGTCGGGTGGAGAACTTAGCGTCTCAAGCCTAAGGGCGACCGTAAAATGTCGGGTGGAGAACTTAGTGTCTCAAGCCTAAGGGCGACCGTAAAAGGTCGGGTGGAGAACTTAGCGTCTCAAGCCTAAGGGCGACCGTAAAAGGTCGGGTTGAGAACTTAGCGTCTCAAGCCTAAGGGCGACCGTAAAAGGTCGGGTGGAGAACTTAGCGTCTCAAGCCTAAGGGCGACCGTAAAAGGTCGGGTGAGGAACTTAGCGCCTCAATCCTAAGGGTTTGGTCAACACTCACTACGAGATGGTTGACTAACAAGGATGGTCTTACATCATTTTGGACTGATGGTTCTTTTCACACAAGCTTGGACTTACGAAGGACTGCCGGTTCTTTTCACACAAGTCTGGACTTACGAAGGACTGCCGGTTCTTTTCACACAAGTCTGGACTTACGAAGAACTGCCGGTTCTTTTCACACAAGTCTGGACTTACGAAGGACTGCCGGGACAACAACGGATTTGACTTTCACTTGGTCAATCCTAAAGGTTTGGTCAACACTAACTACGAGATGGTTGACTAACAAGGATGGTCTTACGTCATTTTGGACTGCCAGGGTAACAATGGATTTGACTTTCACTCGGTCAATCCTAAAGGTTTGGTCAACATTAACTACGAGATGGTTGACTAACAAGGATGGTCTTACGTCATTTTGGACTACTGGGGCAACAACGGATTTGACTTTCACTCGGTCAATCCTAAAGGTTTGGTTAACACTAACTAGGAGATGGTTGACTAACAAGGATGGTCTTACGTCATTTTGGACTGCCGGGACAACAACGGATTTGACTTTCACTTGGTCAATCCTAAAGGTTTGGTCAACACTAACTACGAGATGGTTGACTAACAAGGATGGTCTTACATCATTTTGGACTGCCGGGGCAACAACGGATTTGACTTTCACTCGGTCAATCCTAAAGGTTTGGTCAACACTAACTACGAGATGGTTGATTAACAAGGATGGTCTTACGTCATTTTGGACTGCCAGGGACAAACATTTATCCTAAAATGACCATTCTGGGTCAAGGCTTGACTTGGGTCAACTCCGTCTTTGGGGAGTTTGACCGGGAAACTTTTAACTTGACCTCTTTGGTCAAAGTTTGAACTTTGGTCAACTCAACTCTACGGGAAGGTTGACACACTTTCTTGAGACCAGGGGAAGCCTATGGGTGACCTTTTCGACACATTGTGGATGAAAAAGTCCAATCATTTTGAGAGAAGATCAAAAGCATTTTGCTTGAAACATTATTTTTTGATAAATGAGGCCAAAAGGGCAAGCTTAAAAATGCTTATTCCTAAAGGCAAATCATTTAACGAAGCATGTTAGTCAAAAAAATTTATTTTAACTTAACCATGAGGTTTGTCATGCATAAAGTCCCTTGGAGCTTTGTCCATTTCTTAGCAGTGATCGGGTATAAGGAACCCTTTTGTCATTGATATTGGGGTAGCCCCATGTCCTTCTCGCTGTTAATGTTGGAGGTAGCCCCATGTCCTTATTGGTGTCGGTGGTGGCATAGCCCCATGTCCTCGTTGTCATCGATGTCGTGTAGCCCCATGTCTTTGTGGAAGTAGCCCCATGTCTTTGTGGCTGTAGCCCCATGTCTTTGTGGAGGTAGCCCCATGCCCTTGTGGTCATTGGTGTGGAGGTAGACCCAATGTCATCCTTCAACCTTTGATGCTGGCGTAGAACCGATATCATCTTTCGACCTTTGGCGTTGGCGTAGACCCAACATGACCTTTGAAGTGAGGTTAGGAACCCATCCCTTTTTCATGACGCACCCTTTCTTTTGCCTAGGCTGCCCTTGCGGGTTTTCAACCTAGCGGGCTACTTTTTTGCATCTTTTATGGCACACCCTGTCTTTTGCCTAGGCCTCCCTTATGGGTTTTCAACCTAGCGGGCTACTCTTTTGGTGCCTCTTTTTTTTATGAGTGATCCAGCTGACTCGATGGGACGGGGACTTAAGATGTCTTTTGGAGAAAACATGCAGGGGCATTTATTTAGGCGGGAGAGAGTCCCTCAATTGTATCATGAAATAGGAGGAAGCCCCTGCTTGACAGAACATAAGTGTTTAGCTCTTTCCTAGGATGTAGAGAAGAAGACTTGTCGAGAATTTGAATTTGTATTGGTTAAAATTATCAAAATGATTGCTTGGATGGACCATGTTTATTATTAAGTCAAGATTATAACAAGCAATTAGTCTTAACATGTATAAATGTTGTGATCAATTAGGATTAAGATTCGATCAATGGCAAGATCAAAAGGTGTTTATGGGGAATTGGTCCTTGTCTGGTAAATTGGTCATTGATGGGACCAAGGGGGAGAGGCTTAGCTACTTTGGGAAAGCCATGGTTTGACCGTTCTTTCTCATGCTGTGACCGGACCCGAAGGTTGCCTACGTTCCCCTCAGTTTGAGGAGCTCAGGTCGCCGTAGTTCGGCCTTGGGCCGTCTTTTGCTGAAATTGGCTTTTTTCTCACGTTGTCTCGGAGGACGTTGTTGATCCTTTGATGTAGATCCTTACACTTCGTGGTGAACTCTTTGGGACGGGCCTTTTGGGGTGAACCCTCCTTTTGTGTGAACTCTTAGGGGTGGACCTTTTGCGACGAGCTCTTGAGGCAAACTTCCTCTTTGCATATGCTCATTTCCTTTCCCTCTTCTCCCCCCTTTTTTTTTTTCTTTTCGAGGAGGTAAACATTAGCCCCATCTCGCTTTCTCGGGCATTGGCTCCTTTGTAGCCCCTTGGTGGCATGCCTGTTACTTTGGCCTGGCTTTGAAGATTTCGGGAAGCCCTATGCTTGGTCGCACACGTGTGAGCACTGTCAAATCTCGGTGGTCGAGCAACAACGTCCTCGCCTTTTCACTGTCTCGGGATGCCTTCGATGTGCATCAAGAATTTGTCTCGGGAAGGTGTATCGGGTTGTGTATCAGAAATATGTATGAGGGAAGACTTGCCATTAATGGTTTCTTCATGTCAATTGATCACAACATTTATTCACATCAAGATTAATTGTTTGCATTTAGCATTTTTCATTTGTGTTTAGGTCCATTCGTCCTTAATGAGTCGTCATTGACTAGTATGCTTAGAAGTCAATTCATCATTTTGGGGACGTAGCAATCAATTGAAAATAACAACCAAGGCAATTTCAAGAGTAAATGTATATTGCAAATAATGTCTCAAGTCTAGAGAGAAGAGAATGAAATGAATATTTTATTTAGATAACTTTGTACATACATGTCCAAGTCTGGACCTTTGTAAAAATGAAAAGACACAGTCCAAGAAGGACTTTTGGTGATAATCTAGATCCTACGAGGCTGGAAGACTCATTTTTTTTTATTTTTTTTAGGGATGGTCCCATATGAAGTGCGATGGTCTGTTTCCTTCTTCCGTTGTTGGAGGGGTTGTCGGCGGCATATTCCATGTCTTCCACGGGGAACTCGGGTTCCGTGTCATCAGGAAAATATGTCGCGAGGCCTCCATTTGGCTTGGCGTTGTAACTACTGGGCTCATCTTTGGCCATCTTCTTTTGGTGATTTCCTTTCAAGGGGCGTAACTTTCGTGCATGGCATTCAGCGAGGGTATGGCCATTTGATGTAGCCGCCTTTGGGCTTCCGAAAACACAGGCATTTTCTTGTAATAGGTATTCCAACTTTTCTTCCTCATGTGGACGGTTGCCTCGGACACCAATTCAGATGTGAGCTCATTGGTCGATGTTTCTGGGGGGACAAAACCGCAAATGAATTTAGCATTTTAAACCTCAAGGTGAAATTATAACCATGATTCGAGAAGCATGCTTCATTAGCAGATTATCCCTTTAGGAAAAACTTGATCTTTTTATTTTAAGATTTTTTTTTTTTTAAGACATACTTTTGTTTTGAGTGAAAGACTCACACAAATTTTTGCAAACTTTTGACAAGGCGATAATAATAATTTTATTAAGAAACCTGACAATGGACTCAGAATGGTCACCACATGGCATCAACTGGGGAGTCAAGACTTTTACTAAACCTAACAGACATCTTAACCGACTTTTCCTAAAGACTTATCACACATCCTAACAATGGACTTTGACTTTTCCTAAGGGGAGGTTGATGAAAGGGGTTTTGAAATTTCGTCCTCTGTTACGGAAACCACGGCATTATCAATTTCACAACCTGGGGTATTTAGCCCTTCAGAAATTTCCTGTGCCACTGATCCTTCCCCAACGTTTTCGGTCACCTTTGGCTTTGCTGATGTTAGGAACCACCATCTTGGATACTGAATTTGTCAATCTTCCCGAAACTGTCTCTCCTACTTTAGGATTGGTGACTCTGTCGACCACGGGCTCCTTCTCCTTGGGGCGGATATCGCTCCATTCATTGATCCTTGGAGAGGTCGCAAGATTGAGTATGTTGACACTCGGGTTGTTGGCTGCGTCGGAGGCATGAGGGGGTTCAAGCTTTCCCTCCTTAATCAAACCCAGAATGATACGCTTCACAACAGGGCACTCGTCGGTATTATGGCCATGGTAATTGTGGAAAGCGCATCTTTTGCTCTCATTAAGATACTTCTCGGGGTTCTTGGGTTGAAAGTTGACAAGGGGCTTTGTGAGGCCTTGCTTAACCAATCTCTCAAATACCTTGCTTATGGGCATTCCGAAATCCTCAAATCTTATGAAATGGGGTTTGGGTTGGCGTTTGGTCTTTCCTTTATCTCTGGCTGAGATGTGGTGGTGACGATAATTACCGCCGCTCGAGGCAATGGGTTCCTTATATTTCATTTGCCATCTCTTTCCCAATACGTTACCCGGCTGTGGTGAACCATGAGGACTCCGTGGAAGTGCATGGGCGTAGGCATACTCATAACCTCGGTTGCTCATAGGAATGTACATCAGAGGTATGCAATGAACTTGTGGTGCAAAAGGTCCCAGACCGTAGAAATGATACGGGTCTCCATGGAGTCCAATGCTTGATTGAGTATCCATATATGGTGACTGAGTTCTTGGGATTTGATTGGATATCTCGAACTGAGAGGGAGCATAATTAGGAAGATATCGTGGGAGTGATGGTTGAGGCATGATCGGTTTGATTGGTGAGACATGGGTGTTTTGAGTGTATTGTATTTGGGGATTTATGGGGGGCAACCCAAGGGTGATGTTGGATCTGGGGTGAGGCAAGGTGTAGTGAGCCTGAGTGGGAGGTAAGCTTTGGGATAGAGAATGAGGGGATTTGGTGTTTTCGCGAGGTTGAGGGGGTGGAGGTTGGTTGCAATTCGGAGGTTGGGTGACTTCGACCTCTTCCTCGTGGTCAGAAATTTCAATGAAGGATCCATCTATCTGAAACAAAACCTCAACACCCTTCCGTCTCATCGACTCAACAAATCGGTCCCGTGCTTTCTCGTGGTGTAACCTGGTAATCTATTCCTTAACCTTGGAGGCTTCTAGAGCTTGGAGCAACTCTTCTTTGGTTGGACTGGTCTGATCATCTGCGGTATCACTTCCCCAACTGCTTTCCTCTGAGCTGGTCGTTCCGAGGTACTGGAGTGGAGGTGTTATAGCGACTGAGGAACTGTCAGACTCAATGCTAGACAGGCGGTGACACGATGCTCTTTTCCACTTCATTCTTGTTGCGGCAGAGAAAGAATGCAACTTAGGCTCGGGTAAACATTGGGCGAATGCTCATGCTACTGATGGGAAATGACCGTTAGGGTGAAAGGTGGACGGGATCAAATGGGATCTTAAATCCGTTCGAGATTCAAACGGGGGTCTACTTATAAGGTTATAACAGACTTCTTGGGTGGTAACGGGGATCCATTCAAAGACTTGACTGGCATTCTGGCAGGATAAAGGGGCATCCTTCCAAGACTTGACTTCCTAGGGGACTATTCCTAGGGGTTTAGCGGGGACCTAGGGGACAGCGCCTAAGGTCTTAACGAGGATCTTAACGGGGTCTCGAAGGACAACGGGGGTTCGTCCAAAGACTTAACGAAATCACACAACGGAGGTCTTGGAGGACAACAGGGGTTCGTCCAAAGACTTAACGAAATCACACAACGGAGGTCTTGGAGGACAACGGGGGTCCGTCCAAAAGACTTAACGAAATCCTATAACGGAGGTCTTGGAGGATAACGGGGGTCCGTCCAAAGACTTAACAAAATCACATAACGGAGGTCTTGGAGGACAACGGGGGTCCGTCCAAAGACTTATCGAAATCACATAGCGGAGGTCTTGGAGGACAACGGGGGTCCGTCCAAAGACTTTATGAAATCACATAACGGAGGTCTTGGAGACAACGGGGGTCCGTCCAAAGACTTAACAAAGTGACATTTATTAACGCAAGAATGTGTCGAAGACAAGAAACAAAGAACGGAGCAAGCTCATGCCACGTGCAATTATTTATTCGTTCAACTTTACTTAAAACACATTTTTATTCCTAAATGGTTGGAAAAGATTCCTCTTCTTTTTCGCAACTATTCTATATCCTGGATCAGTGGAGGCCATCACTACGCCTATAGACCCCTCGTTTTTCACCTGCCTTGCACACTCCCAAGTATGGACTGTCCCGGGCGAGGGTCCTATAGGGCAAGCGGCTTCCACCGACCGAAATTAACGAACCTAGTGTCTAGTGCGTCACAAGATTCCCAATGCGTGAGCCATTCCAATCATGATTAAGCCCCGGTTAAGGTCGAGATTCGTCTTAGGGACTTAAGGGACTTCCGGCATAACCTCATCTTTGATGAGGGCTCTCGAACCTTATCCTTGGGATTAAGGATGATTAGTATGGACCATTCATTAGGTCTTGACAACACGGTGTCGCCCTATCCTTAATACATGACTTAGGTTAATTACGGTCAACATTAACGCGTAAGTCAAGGACCGGGTCAAAATTCACCATGGTCACACTTGCTTTCACAAGGAGTCATGACTCGGGCACTAACTTGGCCATGATTAACCTTAGACACGCATTAAGGATGTGGCAACGTGAGCTAGACCAAAAACCAACCGAAGTCACGGTATTTGTGTGTCACGGACATGTGTGGTTGACTCGGCTCGGAAGGGGAGGTGGAATGGACCCGTGCGCGCTCAAGAGCGCCAATCGAGCTGCATCTGGCATCCATCCCGGGTTTAAAGGGTATTTGGAACGTGCAAGGCCAAGTGCGCGTTGTGTGAAGTCATTCTATATTCCCTTTTGAGTCAAAATAGAAATTTTCAATCCGTTTTTCAATATTATGAACAAGACATGAGCAAGATATGAACAAATATGGACAAGCATGGAATAAGAAATTTATACAAGCAATCAATCAAAGAATATGAACAAGTGAGGACCAAAACTTTGTACATGTAACAATTGTGCACAACCAAGAATTTTTGAAAGCCAAACATTTTTACAAGAAGAGCAATTCATTTGAAAGCCATTTGTACAAATCAAGTTGTGCACAACAAAAAGAGGGTTTTGAAAACAAAGATGTTTTTTAAGAAGGGTTATGCACAATGAGGCTTTGAAAACCTATTTTATTTTCCCAAAAGATTGTGTATAACCAAGCTTTAAGAACCAAGTTTTGGCCAAAGAAAAGGAGGTAATGTGCACAAATAAGACTGTAAATTTGGAACCTGGACAAGCAGAAGCAAAGAGGGTGTTCAGAGTGTTGCTTCCTGCACAAAATGGTTAAATTGCAACATTCTGACCCTACCCAAAGTAGCCGTACGGCTAAGACAAGAGGGTTGAGATTTTTTCCAGTTTTTCCAACTTCTGATCACCAAGCCCCAGTTTATTGCATTTCCAGAACAGATCCACCCAAAAAAGTTAAAACAGAAACATGAAACACACAAAAGCATGCACAAGGTCAACTAACTGGGGCGGGAGTTTGACCCACACAAGAATGCCCCCGGATCTTCTAGAAAGAAGTCTAGAAACAAACTTTTCCCCAGCGGAGTCGCCACTGTAAGGATCCCGTCCCCGGGGCGAAACAAGCAAAGTTCACACGAGGAAGAAATGCCAAACACGGGTAACTTTCCTAACGAAAAAAGAAATGGAGTCGCCACATTTGTTAATTTTTAAACCAAACAAATGAAAATTGTTAGAGAAGGTGAGTTCGGAGGTCACGTTACACTTTGGGAAGAACATATTTGCGGTTCACCCAAAATGCCTCGGAAAAACCGAGTCTCCCTTGTTAGTTTGGAAATGTGCGTGTGTGTGTGTGTAGTTAACAGAAAAGTTTATGTTATTGGTTTTGTTTGGAAAAACTTAACTGAAAGGGTTTGTTTATTAAGAAAATAGGGATCAGAAAGCAAAACAGACATTTTTCCCCCTGTTCCCAACACAGCCATACGGATGGACAGGTAGTTTCCTGGGATCTTACAGTTCAGTCAAGAACAGTCCAGTTTAAGAGCAGAAACAGAACATTCTGTTGAAACTGGACAGAACTGTTTTGATTCTAGTTTGTTTAAAACACTTTATACGTTTAAATACAACATTCCTATGCTGAATGATCATCACTTAATCCCCAAAACAAGTATTTGGGTGTGATCATAAGCAATCTTTGGAGAAATTGAGAAAAGTTTATTAACATGCCCTTTGGGCCAAAATTGACCATTTGGTGATTAAAGATTGAAACTTTATCACCAAGATGGAATTTTTAGGACTTATTAACCTTTAAGGAATCAAATTAACACATAAAGAGTGAATCTTTGTAACCCCAAAGGGGACTTTAGAGCTAGATCAATGTTGGATGATAAAGATGGAAGCTTTATCATCCAAAATGATCATCATTGCCAACAAAAGTATCATTTTAACTAGACAAGAATGTAAATGACAATCAACAAGCCATGATCATCTAGTTTTGAACCTCTTCCACACAAGGCATGGAGGGCACCTTGGATCATCTCATGGCTTGGACAAGAGAAATATAGAGTAATATATGTATATTTGCTTGAATGGACAAGTCTTGCATAAATGTAAAGTTGCTTGAATGGACAAGTCTTGCAAGTAATATAAAGTTGCTTGAATGGACAAGTCTTACAAGTAATGTAAAGATCAACATAAACTTAAACAAAGATTAAAGAGAAAATAGCATTATAGATGAAGAGAATGGAGGGGGAGAAGGTGGCTTTACCTATTTTGGTTTAGCCAATCTTCCTTTCTCTCTTTCACTCTTTGTTTCACTCTTCTCTCACACTACTGGAGTGATTTCGACAGAGTAATCTTTCTTATGTTGTTTCTCCCCCCCTGGAATGATCAGCAAGGGGTTCAATTTATAGGGGCTGATAGTGCCCAAAGTAGCCGTACGGCTCATGTTGGCGACCTTCTGGATTTTTCAATCTTTTAATTCCAGAACAGTCCCTGTGTCCATATTTTGTCTTAGTGAGGTCTTGGCCTATCAGTTTATCCCTGAATGGTGCCTAGAATTCCTTTAAGTTGGTAAAATTCAGATTGGGGTACTTATAGGGGCGAATTAGGGTTTAGAGAGAGAAATTGATGGAGATGAAGATTTATGGAGAATTTGGGGATAGAGATGGTGTTAGGGAGGAAGGAGATGAGGGAGGGAGTTGTTTTAATGGAGGAGGGTGGCGGTTTTGTGGTGGGTATATGGGTTGTAGAGGGGTGGTGCGGCTGCTATGGAGGGGAGAAGAGAGAGAGAAGCCGACGGGTTTTTGAGAGATGAGTTATGAGAGGATTTGTTTTAATGGAGGGAGCGGCGATTTTAGGTGGTGAGATGGTGGTCTGGGGGATGGTGCGGCAGCTATGGGGTAGAAGAAGAAGAAAGAAGACAAGCTGGGAGAGAGAGAGGTGAGAGCGGGTTGTGAGAGAGAGACAGACCTGGCGTGCGTGAAGATTTTTTTTTTTAAGAACAGCATGGTAGTCGACACTTTTGCCCCTTCACGAGTCGGGCACCTGAGCACGAGTCGTGCCAACGAGAGGCAGGCGTGACCACGAATGAAGCATACGTGCAGATATGAATTCCTTCCAACCAGCACGAGTCGTGCCACCTAGCACTAGTCGTGCTACTCCTGTCCATTTTTTTTGCTTAATATCGAGCCAGTCAGACCCCTTTTTGTTTTTTAATTGCCTAGCCAGACATTTTTATTTTTTTTTTGAAATGAAAAATTCCTAATCTAGAAATAAAAATGCAAACTATACACTATGAAACCTTCCCCCATGCTTAAACAATACAGTGTCCTCAGTGCGTAAAAGAGAATAAAAATAAGGACAGTTTAAATGTAGGAGAATAAGTGGTACATCATTAGTGCACACTCCACCCCGTTTGAGCTCGAATTGTCTGCATAAATCCCTTCTTCTTTTTGTTCATCATGCTCAAACCTCCATACTTCTCCATAAGACCACTAGCCATCATCACTTCTTCCTCACCTCCATATGCATGATTTCGGTGCTCAGGAAGATTCTTCACCTTTCTTGGTCCATGTTTTACTGCAGGAATCTTCAAACCAATCCTCACATCATCATTCCCACTAACCTTGGACACATCCTCTACCTTTGGCTTTACTACATCCATGAAACATAGTGATTGACCATCATCCTTAGGGACTTTCTTGGAGTCAAAAATGTTGAACTCCATTAAATCCCCATCACACTCCATAGTCAACGATCCGTTGGAAACATCCAACTTAGTATGAGCCGTAGACATAAATGGCCTTCCCAATAGAATGGGAGCCTTAGGATCCGTGTCCATCTCTAACACATAAAAATCAGCAGGAAAAATGAACTTACCAACCCGGACCAAAACATCCTCAACCTTCCCTTTAGGGTATGCATTAGATCTATCCGCCAACTGAATCACAACCCTAGTATCCTGTAAAGGTCCCAACTTGAGCTTTTCGAACAATGCATAAGGCATGACATTGATTGAAGCACCCAAGTCAAGCATAGCCATATGCTCAGAATCATCACCTAAAGACACAGGAATAACAAACATACCCGGATCACTACACTTCTTGGGCATCTTCTTATGATAGACTGCAGACACATGCTCTTTCATCTTCACCTTTTTCTGACTTCTCGCCTTCTGATCCCTCTTCAAAGTACACAACTCCTTCAAGAATTTAGCATATCTCGGGACGGTCTGCAACAAGTCAAAAAAAGGGATGTTGACCTCAAGCCTCTTGAAAGTGTCATATATAGCCTTGTCAGGCTCCGGTTTGCGATGCTCTCTCAAGGCCTCAGGAAATGGAACATCTGGCTTAAAAACTGTGGGCTCTGGTTTAGCTTTCTTCTCCTCCTCCGGGATCTTCTCAGTAGGCACAATCTTCCCAACCTCAATCACTGGCTCTTTCGGTACAACCTCATTCCCAATCTCCTTACCACTGCACAAAGTCATGGCACATGCACTCTTCTTAGGGTTTGGTTCTGTTCTAGACTGCACCTTTGCTGCCTCATTAGCTTCTAGTCTCCCAACCGCATCAGCTATTTGCCCCATTTGTCTCTCCAGATTACCAATACTCGCATCGGTCTTTTATTGATACTGCTGAAAATTACCATTCATCATACTCACTGACTGTGCTAAAGAGTGAAGCATATCATCCGTAAACTGTCTCGGAGGGTTACTCTGATACTGCTGCTGCTGCCTATATGGTGGTCTGTACTGATTATACTAACTAGTGGGATACTGCTGACTCTGTGGTGGACCCATCAACAATTGTTTCATCATCCCCTTAAGGTCCTCTACATCTGTCTCTAATTTACTCGGCACACCACTACTCGACCCGACTGCACTAACCTGTCTGAAATTAGATCTCCTTCCATGTGTTCTTGTGCTCTTAGCTAACTCATCTATAACATTTTTCGCCTCCTCAGTTGTCTTGTTCAGAATACTGCCCCCACAACAAGAATCAACCAACCGCTTATCCTGAATAGTCAACCCCCCATAAAAGTAGACTATCAGCTGGTCATCAGTAAACCTGTGATACAGACAACTCCTACAAAGCTTGTGGAAGCGGTTGTAGTAGTCATATAGGGTTTCATCTGCCTTCTGCTCCATATTACTGATGTCTCTCTTCATTACATTAATCTGATCCTGAGGGAAGAACTCTACTAGGAACACCTATTTCATCTGCTGCCATGTTGTGATGCTGTTGGGTGGCAAGTTATAGTACCCCCCATTTGCGTTATCCTTCAGTGTGAAAGAAAACGCCCTCAATAGCAGATGCTCGATCGGAATCGCTACCGGCTTCAAACTCTGACAGATTTGCACAAACTGAGAGATGTGTTGATTGGGATCCTCTCTGGCCATCCCTGAAAAGTGCGGTAGCTGGTTCAGTAGCCCCGGCTTCAACTCAAAAGTCACCCCGGCGGGTAAGGCAGGGAATAGGACGGCATGTGGTTGCTCGCTCCAGTTTGGGGCTGTTTTTTGCCTCAGTGTCTGGTCTGCCATTTGTTATCTAATTCAAGACTTCCAAGCAGATTGTCAGTAGAACGGGTGTGGACCATAAAAGGTGCCACACTAAAAATAGAAATAAATAAATAAAAACTAAAAGGAAACTAAATTACTAAACTAACTAAAAATAAATACAAAGAAAATAAAAAGAAAAAGAAAAAGAACAAGAATTAAAATAAGAACGTAAACAAATAAACACTGTTCCCCGGCAACGGCGTCAAAATTTGATAGGTTTAGTCGCACGCCTACTAAATTAGACCTAAACTCGGCCACTAATAATGTAATTAGGGTAAGTCAGGGTCAATTCACGAAGAATGATGATTATTTACGTACTAGTCACTTAAACAGATTGGGGGTTGAATTTTATTGAAATTAATTCCTAAGACGGGAAATTAAACTAAGATGATAAAAACAATGATTTAAAAGTACTTCAGATTGATCCCTATCCCCATCCTCTATTTCAATTTCATCGGTACCTCTTTTTCTCTGTTAATCATATTCACTTGATAACGAGATGTATTTCAATCTCTGTCTCTTCTTACTGTTTAGTCTATAGCAGTGGCACACTCACTATAAACCCTAATTAAAATTAAACCTAGACTGGTACAGAAAAGATTTAAAGATTAATTGATTCAATTTAAGAGACTAAGATCAAGAACGGTTTCTAGGTTACTAGATAATCGCTTAATTTTGCCTACTCCCCGAATTTCTATGGCACATACACAATTCGTGAAGATGCTACGGTGAAAACCCTAATTCTGGCACAGAATAAAGAATTCTAGCAAAGATCAATAAAAAGGACAAGTGAGTTGGCCAAATCCACAAACCTTAGTTATAAATCTAAAATCAGAACAAGCAAAATTATGAATAGATTAACAAAAGAATAAGAAAATTACCTCAATTGAAACTAGATTAGGTTCAAGATCACAATCCAAAGCTATGGGGTTAGTTCTCCATTAAAGGGTTACAAAGCTCCAGAGAAAAAAGAAAAGAACGTGTTTTTTCTAAAAATGAAAAAGAATGTTAACCTAATCTAATGTAATTCTCAACTAATAATGACTATTTTCTAAAAATCAAAATAATAAGAATAAAAGAAAATAAAAGAAAAAGAAAAAGAAAATAATCATCACTCTGAGATCCGCCGAATTCCCCATATGCGGAAACCGATTTCCAAAACTTTTGCAATTCAGTCTCTGGAGTCTTCACTATTTCCAGTTCAGTCCTCATACTTTCAGGAATTTCAAAATAGTCCCTCAAGAAATTACAGTTTGGTCCTACACTCCTCCGCTCCGGTTGACTTTGACTTTGCCTTGACTTTGACTACTTGATCCTTGAGACATGACTTTGAAGCTCACCAAAAATTACATCCGGAAAAATAAATAAATAAATAAAAATGACTATTCTACCCCTGGATTACAATAAAGCTCAAATGATAAATAATGCCCCAAATTCATCAAATCTAGTCTAAGTACATCAAAATGAATGAAAATACAAAGGAAAATACGGGAAATAACATATACAAAATCCTCCACATCACTAAGATTGAAGATTTTCAAGAAAGGTAATGCAACAAATATTAAATATGTTATGTCATTCCATTATTTATTATAGTTTATGTATTAGCATTTTCTTTTTCTGAAATCATTTTGTCACTTTAATTTTTTGCAGAAGAATTACATCAACCACTCCAATCGAAGATACAAAGATGAAGTCAACTGAAAGAAGGGATTGCAATTGGTTCAAAGAGAAGGTGTCTATGGTGGAAATAGTCATTAAGAGATTATAATTGATGTCATCTTTTACTTGTGTACTAGGGTGTAAATAGTTCTATGGTTTATTTAGAAGTTTAGATGTTTTAATCAGTTTAAATTTGATATCAAGTTGTTGTTTTGTTGAAGACATGTTAGTGAATTTAAATGTAAGTTCAAAATTTGGAGAGTACATAGATAGATTTAATTTAATTCAGAGAGTACAATCAGAATCCAAGAATTAAGAGATAAAATAGAGAAAAATTACCTCGAAACATGTAAGCAAATTAATGTTCTCATTATAAATCCCATTTATTAAGCAAATTCAAAAACAAACATTGAAAGCAAACTACAATCAAGAAAATGTGTATGCATGCTTATAATAAATTCATGTATCTGTAATATGATTTCATAATGTTTCATATTTATATTTAATAAAATTGAATATTAATTACTCATGCAAAATAAATTTGGAATAAACTATAACAAAAAATTTTTAAAAAAATACGTTAAAAAAAATTAAATTATACATTTTTTTTACTTAGAGTTGTTTTGAATCAGAATCTAAGAATTAAGAGATAAACTTGAATAAAAAAATAACCTCGAAAATGTAACGAAATTAATGTTCTCATTATACATCCCATTTATTAGGCAAATTCAAACACAAACATTGAAAGCAAACTACAATCAAGAAAATGTGTGTGCATGCTAATAATAAATTCATGTATATGTAATTATGATTTCATAACTTTTCATATTCTATATTTAATGATAATGATACACATTGGTTAAATAAAAATGTAATCTAGAATTAGTTCTTACTTGCTGGTATATGAAAGGTTTTTTTATTTAGTATAAAAGCAATTGGTCTTCATTCAATGCATGTTCACTTTGTAAACATAGATTCTTCTTCAAGTAAGAACACAAAATGGAAATGAAAAGAATTCTCTTTCGTGAACTAAAGAAGGGTCGATCTGACTGGAGTATGAAAGTATTTGTTGCACGCAAGTGGGAAGTAGAATATGATGTTATTTTGAAGTTACCCAATACTTTTGAGTTTATTCTTGTGGATTCAGAGGTAAACACTAAATAGTTATTACTTCTTTGATTATTTTTTATGGTGAAGTTTTTTATATGTCTACTTTTACTAAATGAAAACTATTTTTTTAGGGAGAACGAATACAAGCAACAGTTTCTACCAAATTGATAAGCAAGTTTAAAAACAAACTGCATGAGGGACAACTTAATATAATCTCTAATCTTATTGTTGCCGATGCTAGCCGGGGATTCAAAATTGTTGCTCATCGATACAAACTCGTGTTTTTAGACTCTACAGTTATCTTTGGAGTAAAGGACAAAAACTTTCCTACAAAGACATTGTTTATCTTGATTTCTTTTCAAGAGATTTCTGCCATTGGAAACCCAAATGAATCTGTGATGAAGAAGGAAAACTGTCGATGAAACAACAAATGTTGTTTACAAATTTTTTTTAAATTTGTAATTATACTGTTAATTTAATGTTTACCAATTTTTTATTACATTTATAGTCATTCATTTTTCTTTTATTTCTAAAACTTTTTGCCCGTGCCTTAAAAAGGCACGGGTGTCACACTAGTTATGTTTAAATGCAGAGATACAGTGGGAGGGAGGAGGAAAAGTAAAAAAAAAATAGATATAAGATATTTAATTTTGAACGGAGGAGTACCATATATTTCTAGAATATGATTTTATTTTAGCTGAGATCATGATTTTGGACGAGTGAGTACAGTATTTAGGTGTCAAAAGACAAGTTTGAAAGCGCATTTAACATTTTCATATCAGGCAATACTAAGCTTACAAAATAAGTTTACAAAATGAAAGATACAAGATGTGGTGGTGATATTTCATTGATCACACTGATAGTGGACGTTACACACTCCAATTAAAAATACCAACATAATTATACCACCTCATTTTATACACCATATTATGTAGTCATCTTTGTAACTTTATTAGTATTTCCCATTCCTATCAATGCTTACTTTTTTTTCTTCCTCTTGGTTAATCCATCTCCTTAATACCCACACGAGATAAAGCATTGACATTCTACCTATCTGTGATATTGTCTACTTTACTGCAAATAATAGCAAAAGTGAAAGGAAAAAGAATACTCTCTCTGTCCCTAAAAGAATGTCTAAATTTTATTTTAAGAAATATAATTTTTTATACAATTTTGTGACAATTATTCATATATAATCTTGTAATACTCTTAGCAAACATTTAGTTTTGCAAGTATTAAGAGAATGGTGATTTTTTCAAAAAAAAAAAAAAGCATTTAGTGGTAAAAAAAACATTCATTTTGGGATAAAATTTTTATGATAGTTTATTGACAGATATTATGAATTAAGTTTTTTTCGAGTGCCCATTCAAGTACGAATAATATTAGAGATACAAGATGATCACCTAATTTTCCGGATTTTTTTTTTTTCAAATAATAGCTTTTTGAATTTTTATGTACCAAACTAACACTTAAGTTCAACTATGTACCAAACTAACATCTTTTTATGATGTCGGCACTGGCAATGCCGATTTTAGGCTGAAAACGGCACTACCAGTGCCGTTTTAGGGTTGACCAAAATCCATGTTGACTCATCCGCCGGCTTGGTTTTGGTTTGGGTTGATTTGGTTTTTGGTTTTGGTTTGGGTTGATTGGTTTTGGGGTTGGTTAATTAAGATGAGGGTTTAGGGGGTAATTAAGATGAGGGGTGAGGGAGGGTTAATGCGCCTGACAGAGGAGACAGAAAAGCGCATACAACAAAGAAGAAAGCAGCATTGGTAGTGCCGCCTTCATGTGAAGTCGGTACTATCAGTACCGTTTTCTGCCGCCCCAAATAACTGCTGCTCCCCACCCACGAGTTCCTTTATTAACCCTAGCAGCCATTCCCCTCTTCAACAAAGCACACACAGCAGCACACACAGAAAAAAAAAAAAAAAAAAAACTGCCATTGTTGAGCTGAGAAAGAGAAGAGGAAATTTGCGAAAATTTTGGTGAAATCGTTACTGGTAGTAACGTTTTTTAAATCATAAGGTTAGTAGTATTCATACTTTGTTTTTTTTTTTAAATTAGTTTGTGTTTATAAGTTTTTGTGATTTTGAAGTCGTTACTCGTAGTAACGTTTTTGTGATTTTGAAGTAATTTAACACTAGGTTTTTTTTATTTGTTAGAAAGATCACAAAAATGCTACTTTCTGTTAAAAAGTTAACTGTAATGTCAGAAAATTAATGATATTAACATGTTTTTGTTATATATTTAACGGAGCAGCCTCTTTTTGTCAAAAAATTGATGGGATTCACACGTTTCTGTTAAATTAGTTTGTGTTTATCTGTATGTATGTTAACTGTTAATTTGGCAATATATGTTAAATTGTTGCCTTTATTGTTAGAAACACAAAATACCACTTTCTGTCAAAAACTTAACTAAAATGTCAAAAATTTAACGGGATTCGTACGTTTCTGTTATAAATTTAACGGAGCAGACTTGTTTTTGTTAGAAATTTAACAGGATTTGCACGCTTCTTTTGTTGCATTAAATGATGATTAATTTAAAATTTTGGTGAATAATTCACTCTTTTTTTTGTGTGTGTGTTTATGTGTATGTATGTTAACTTTTAATTCGGTAATATATGTTAAATTGTTGTGTTTATTTGTTAGAAAGATCACAAAAATGACACTTTATGTCAAAAACTTAACTAAAAATGTCAGAAATTTAACGAGATTCACAAGTTTCTGTTATAAATTTGACGGAGTAGCCTCGTTTCTGTTAGAAATTCAACAGGATTCGAACGTTTCTTTTGTTGCATCAAATGATGATTAATTATATAGTTATAATTTGTTTTTGTTAATGTATTTAGCAATTTAACTATGGTATTGTTGTGTGTTTTAGATGGACCAACATGAACACAGACCCTTTGTTGATCCCGGGCCGTTGGATCCACTGTACTTACATCACAGTTATCCCACCGATCTCATTATATCTGGGCTCAACAAGAAGTTGAGAGTCTTAGATTAAGGCGTGGTACGGATCTGCCCAAGGATTTGGATATCAGGATACAACAAAAACTCTTAGATGTGGGGTTTTACCGCGCATATAGACTAGGCCATTTCAAATATGATTGGCCTTTGATAGAGGCTTTGATTAAGCGATGGAGTACAGAGACCCACATATTTCATTAGCCAGTTGGGGAGATGGCGATCACCCTGGAGGATGTTGGCATGTTATGTGGCTTTCCTATAGACGGGGTAGCTGTGACAAGTTCCGAAACCACCAAGACAAAACCCGAATGGATTCAATTATGCTTAGAGTTACTTGGGATTCAACCACTTCCCACAGACTTGAGAGGTGGTAGATTTTCGATTAAGTGGATTATAGAACAATTGCCTTTGTTCGCAGAGCTTCCCGAGGATGCCTCCCCCGCTTTGATTGACATGTATACTCGGGTGTATGTTTTTTTATGCTTAGGGGCATATCTGATGCCGGATAGAAGCAATTCTTTGGTGAATTTGATGTACCTCCCACTGCTTAGGGATGTGGACATGATTAAGAATTACGGTTGGGGTAGTGCGGTTTCAGCCTTTTTGTATCGGGAGCTATGTATAGCGACGAAGCCCGATTCGAAAGGCTGTGCTGGATTCTTAACACTAGTACAGGTATGTCAATTATATTTGATTATACTGTATTATACTAGTGAATAAAATATTTGTTGTACGTGACACTTATTTTTATCTTTATTTTTTAGCTTTGGGCTTGGGAAAGGTTGTTGTGTACACGACCAAAAAGGACACGGGGAGATGTCATGCTTCAAGAGGGTGCATTCTTGACATATGGTTGCAGGTATTCTAAAATTACTTCATATACTGCACAAAATATGTTATTTATTTATGAGGTTTTTTATTTACTACTTTTTATGTCAATTGCTCCATATGTAGGTGGCAAGGTCCCTTGTCGTTTTCACATATTACCGGTCACAACCTGCATGGATACCGAGATCAACTAGCGTATCTGACTGAGAGTCAGGTTCAGTGGCAGCCATACGCGGGTGTTGTACCTCCAGAATATTGCTTGCAGGGACAGGGTATATGGAGAACGAAGGCACCCCTTATTTATTTTGATAGGGTTGAGTGGCACCTTCCAGATCGTGTTATGAGGTAGTTCGGGTTGTTACAACCTATACCTGCGCCATGTGATACTAGTACGTACCTGCATGCAATTGATCGGTGAGGTCGGTCAGAGGTCGATTGGATGGTCTTCCACGGACAGTACATAGGATTGTGGAACTAACGAAATCTTTCAGTTGTTACTGGGCAGTATGGTGTCGAGGATGTACATTACACCCATCTCTATATGTCATGGTACAGACAGATTACCCGGTTATTGATCTAGCATCCAAATGATGTAGAGGAGGAGGGGTACACAGCACATGCTAGTCGCTACGAGGGTTTGGTAAGCTAAATACTACACAACACTTTTACCAATTTTTTGTTTTACCATTTTATCGTCATAATTATATTCTCTTAAATTGATTTCGACAGATTCAAAACCTTCAGCGCGCGTACCAATCCAATGAGAATGCCATAGCTATGGGAGGCCTAAAGACTGTAAAAGGAATCAATGAAATTCAAACCATCGACATGTTGTGCTTTGAAGCACGCAAGAACATGCGAACAAGGGTAATGATATTGCACCCATTTTCCACAAGTGCATGTTCGAGGACCCAACTCCACGACTTGAACCCTTCCACCTCTTTCACCGCATTTTCCGGTTGTCACTTGATAAACTCCCATTGACGTATTGTTAAACCTTCTAACATGATGATAACCAGCCTTCTTCAAGTTGAATTCATATTTATTTGGAACCCTTTGACTGAACTGTAGTCTCGCATTTATGTTGGGTTACCAGGATACCCCCTAATTCCCTTATTGATCCTGAGAGTCTATTCTGAAAGTATTCCACACACCTATAAAAGGCAGTCTCAACAATTGCTGAAATAGGCAGCCCCCGTGCTCCTTTCATGACTGATAGAGAAAAACTCCACTTGTAATAAAAATACCTAGCAAGCGTACTAGTCACCGTAGTAGTAATACGCAATGCGAGGGTCGATCCACAGAGACTTGTGTATTTCACGATTCGATTTTCAGCAGTGTAAAAAAGAAATTAAAAATGACTGGTTTTGTTTTTGGTTTTACTCTATAAAAAATAATGAAAATAAACTAAGGAGACAATCAAAATAAAATGGAATAGATTTACCGGATTTTGATCAATGAGAAGAGGTTCTATGGATTGGTTTCATATGTATGTCATTATTATGTACAACTAATATTATTGTCATTAATTGTTGGGGGTTCTTCACTTAACTAAGATTGAAAGTTCACACGTAATCAATCTAGTGTTCTTCAATGTTATAATTTCTGCAAAGTCCTTACAACATTGTAGAACCCATTAAACTCTTAAGAATTCTTGAACCTATAATTTTGATAAGAAATCACTTTGCAAATCTAGATTATATCTTTCAAAAATCTGACTTTGTATATGTATTTCAATCACTCGAAATTCATATACACTTATTAGTTTAAAAGCCAATCTATTCTTAACAATAGCTTGTAACTAGAAAACTTTCATAAATTCATTTTTGAAAAACCCAACAAGATGAATAACATTAATATCAATTAATACATAATAACTTAATACATATTACCTCCAATCCATAGAAGGAGAGAACTAGCCAAGCCTCCACATAATCTTGAAGCAAATGAGGAATGTATGGAAATGTGTAAAACTCTCTCTTTCTCTCTACAATGTTTGAAGTTATAAAAACTACATACTAACTAATCTAACTAAAATTCTGAATACTAAACTAATCTAAGGTCTCCCAAAGATAGTTGTGTGAAGAGGAATTTATACTAGGATCCAAGTCTACAAAGGGAGGGAGAATGCCAAAAATTTCTTCACCAACCAACAACACATGTGATGGCATTTACTACAAATGGAAGTGGAAAATTGGTGTGTTAGGTGTAGTCCTTTTTTGACCTTGCCATGCCCAGATTTTCTTGCCCAAAAGTCTGAATTTCCACTTTAGTCACTGCAGTTTCAGACTTGTCAGATTGGTCCCTGAAGTTCCTGACTTAGCAGATTGGTCCCTGAAGTTTCAGCACTGACACAGCAGTCCTTCACCTTCATAACCTTGATCCTTTAAGCTCATTTTCTCCCATTTTCTTCTAGATGAAAACAAAACCACCCTACACAACAAAGACACAAAAAGAATCTAATCAAATAACAAAAGCTTGAGAACAAGAGAATAATTAAGCTTAAAAGTATCAAATAAAATGAGTAAAAACCCATTCATCAATGACACCATTAAAAACTTCGGACAATATGCCGTACCTATATCGAGAATCATGCGCCAATGACCACTTTCTAGCACCAACAACTCAAACCATTTAATTGCCTCGGGATTGATTATACGAATCTTAGCCATAAAACTTTTCATCTTCCTCTCCTGGGTGGCGCTAACAGCAAGCCAAAAAAGATCTTTTAAGCCTACACCCTTGTGAGCGTAAAGGAAATTTGCTCTCAAATGCAACATGCACCACCTGTGCACAACAGTTTGTGGCCATGAATTATCTCCAACCGTGGCAAGGATGCCACTATGGCGATCAGATATCAAACAAACTTCTCGACCCTTAATAACATGTTTGATAACAAGATGTAAGAACCAATACCAGTTTTGATGGTCCTATTTTTCAACAATAGCAAAAGCAAGTGGAAGTAAACTATCATTCACATCAGCACCCATAGCAATAAGTATTACCCCTTTATATCTTCCATGCAAGAAAGTGCCATCAACAAAAATGACAGGACGACAATGAGAGAATGCTTCCAAACAGGGGCCAAATGCCCAGAACACACGGTCAAACATACTTGGAGGACCAACATGAGGACGATTAGAATACTTCACAATGGTGCCAGGGATCCACTTTTGAATAGCTGCTAACAAACGTGGAAACTTTTTGTAAGATTCTTCCCAGTCCCCAAATGCTTGAGCGATGGCTTTTTGTTTACCACACCATGCCTTCCGATATGAAATATCCTTACCGTGCATTACTTTTATTGTTGCCTTAACAAGCGCAATCTTGTACTCAGGATCAGACTTGATGAATTCCAGAACTTCTCATCCTATAAACTGAGCATCTAAGTTGGGATGATCTCCGCTAACATCTGATGCCAAGCAAGAATGTGGACCCTTGTACTTAGTTACTTCCCTATACCCACCATTCTTCAGGCTCACATTCACATAGAAATTGTAGGGAAACTCTTTCACCAAACACTCAATAGTCCACTTTCGCGTTGTGCTCCTTTTCACCCTGAACCGCAGATTTTTCTTAATATGATACTTCTTTAATTCATACTGCACTTCAATCTTCTTTGAGAAGCGAATACCTTTAGCGATTTCATCTCTCTCCGCATTCCATTCTGAAAACTTATATTCACTATCATCATAAATCTCTGATCCTTCCCCAATATCGCGGTAAAATTGATAATCTTCTCTCATACAGTTGATTCTGCAGCTCATTATAAGTAATCATGTGTTCTCCCAAATCATCACCTTCCCCATCATCACCCTCATTGTTGCTAACATCAGTTGGACTCGTACAATCTTCATATCCAGAATCACCCTCTTCATTTTCAAGCAAATCAGCTTCATAATCTACATCATCATCATCTTCACGTTCCTCTACCTCTTTTTCCTCTTCCTCTTCCACATGTGTTTCAAAATCATCAACATCTCTCTCAGGGTAGTAACTTGAAGAACCCATCTGAAAGTTATCCATGTCATGAAAATACTCATTTTGTATCGGCTCCTCTCCTGTTTCAAACTCATTAGAAGGTACATTATCAACAAAATTCATGACAATATACAATTGCAAGCTACTCATCCCACCTAATTGAGAAGAAACATCAAACATGACTTCCATACACATATCATCCTCGACTGGAAACGGAATATAATTTGCAACCCCATAGCCGACCAGATGAGGGTATCTACAAATAACTTTCAACTTAACATTGGTTCGATCTACCCCAATTTTCTTATATAACTTTTTAATAAATTTTTTGAACCTCCATCGAGTTTTTGCTTTAAGTGCACATTTCGGCCCCTGTTCAAAATGACTACCTTCAAACGGGTTTTCATCATCTCCTCCCCAGTCGCACATGAAAATAAGTGGAATTCCACTCATTTTTACTCCTAAACAAATGAATTCGATTGTCAAAATCCTAATTTATTAATAATGCATATAAAAAAAGCATCTAATAACTCGAAATTTAATTATATTAAACAAATTAAAACATATAAGAAAGATTAAAATATACCTTAAATGCTTTGAATCTTCACCTAGAGAAATTTGCAATTTTTTTTTTCAGCACTTGGGTTTGGGTATGAATGAAATGAGAGAGAAGAAGAGAGTTGAATATAATGCAAAGGAAGCGGGTGTGTTGTATATCTGAGGCTAAAAACGTGATTGCCAAAACCGTTTTTTGAATTTTTAACCCTAACTGAAAACGTCACTGCCAATGATGTTTTCAGAATTTTTCAAAAACCCAAGGTGAAGTCGGCATTGGCAGTACCGACTTCACCTTTATCTTTATGCCAGGCGCTATCTCACCCTCATCCCCCTTAATCTTACCCCCTTAATCCTTAATCTTACCCCCTTAATTAACCCCTAAAACCAACCCAAAAACCAATTAATCCAAACCAAAACCAGGCCGGCGGAAGAGTCAACATGCAATTTGGTCAAGCTTAAAAACGGCACTAGTAGTGCCGTTTTCTACCTAAAAACGTCAATGCCAGTGACGACTTCATAAAAAAGTGTCATTTTGATACATAGTTGAATTTGGGTGGTACTTTGGTACATAAATATTCAAAAAGCTATTATTTGAAAAAAAAATCAATTTTTTGAGTCCAAATCATCTGTGCCACTTTGTGTACCACTAGTGATCTAATGAGTTAAATACCTTTTTGGTCCCTAACCTATTAAACCTTTTTCCTTTCAGTCCCCAACCTATTTATTGTTCCTACTTCGTCCCCAACGTATGTATCCGTGTGCTCATTCCATCCTTCCGTTACATTGCTGTATAAATCCCCGTTAAACCATGCGTACGTGTTATATGTTTGCCGACGTGGGAAGATGGTATTGTGACTGTGCACACGATGGTTGACCTAGCGTGTACAATTAGACACGTGCTCCTCACGTGAGTTTTTTCCCTAATACAACCAAACAAGATGCACGCACAACACTGGAAAACAATAGAGTCTAAGGGAGAGTTTGGGAGTAGACGCATACGAATTTAGAGAATTTGATCACAGGTTAACTCAAATTCATTGAAAGATCAGGTAAACGCTTTCAATTTCATCGATTGTTTGTTTAGTTCCTTGTTGGTAGGGGTATAAAATTTGTTTGAAATTTAGGTTTTATCTATTTCAGATAATGGCGTCGTCTTCATCATCTCACACCAGAGAAACACAAATTAGTCGTGTGAATGGAGAAATTATCAAGTTCAGAAACGAGCTATGAAAATGCAACAGAAGAGCAAGTGTTCGGATCTCTGAATCGACAAATAATCCTCAAAAGCTGTTCTTCAAGTGTGAGTATGAAAGTTGCAATTTTTTTAAATTCTGGGAGCCAAAGCATGGTGATGTAAATTGGTCTTCATTTAGGGATACTACATGTGATGAAATTGGTCAACATGAAGTTCTAATGGAAGTTAGGTCTTTGGGAGGTGGAGTTCAAGCTGCTATGAGAAGTTTGCAGATTGGAGTGCAGGGATTAAACTCATCTTTGGGTGGAATTAAGCTGATTATGGTCCTCTGTTTTGTTATGTCTTTGCTGACTTTGATAGGGATGGTCTTCATTTCATTGAAGTGATTGTATGGATTTGTTTATGATTTTGTTTGGCTTTGGATGGACTTGTTAAAGATGGTGTTGTAATATGACAAATATGTCAATATTATGTACTGTATTGAACATGATGTGAGTGAAAACATATTTGTTTCCAACATTTGACAATTTGATGAATAACAAAATACATGTAAAGTGCTAGAACTACAAGTATTTTGGGACGGAAGGAGTACCAAATAAAATTCAATAGATATTGCACTATAATTGTCTTACATGTTCTGAAACCCCCAAAAACCCCTCTATAAATGACCACAAAAGTGGCCAAATGCAAAGGGCCACAACCATACATGTTATTTTTCAGTTTGTACCAAAAAAAAAAAAAACATACATCTTCACCACAACATCAAACCACCAGCAATAAGTGTTTACCAAACAACCAACAATTTAAATGTATACAAAAGCAACTTAATATATTAAAGACAACCCAACAACCATTCACTCCCTAGCCCTCTTCTTTGACTTGGATTGCTTGTAACGACCCCAAAATCACCCTAATTTTCTTAACTTAAAATGGAACTTTTATGTGCATTTTATGTGTTAGAAAATATTTTTATGACTTGCATATATTATTTGAGCATATGTGGTAGTTAAAGTGTTAGTAGAAATTTTGTTAAAAGGAATAAATGAGTTAGTTGAAACTTTAGGGTCCAAAGTGTAACTTTAAAAATTTGAGGGTTTAGTTGTTAGAAATGGAAGTAGAGGGGCTTAAATGGAAATTTATAAATATCAAAACATTCTTATCCCATTTCCTTTCTCTCTCTGCGTTGATACTCACACAAACACATATACTTTCTCAATTACTTTCTCTGGTTCATGAAGGTTGAAGACGAAGGGAGTAAGTTTATTTTCCTATCTTAATTTATATCTTTTTAATTACTTCTCTGTTTTAAAAACTAATTATATATAAATGTTCAGGGTGTTGATTAGATCATTTATATCCGAACAAATATTATTTCTGCGACACTTTTCCGGAAAATAGGTAAGTTACTAATTCCCCTTAAATACTAAAATGGTCATATATTTGCTATATGTGTGATATGTGGTGAAATTATTGTGAAAATAATTTATTTGTGATACTTGTTTATTTGGGACAAAGGGAGTATAATTATACTGGGTAAGTGACTTGGTTTATATGCTAGGATGTATATGGAGTATATTTATATAATTGAGAATGTTAGTATAAGTGTTTGAAAGTATACTCCTACTCGTGGGACGGTAAAATATTAACTTGAGTTAAATGTTAAATAAGTATATTATAAAAATTATACTATTATTCATGGGACGGGAGTTGAGTTTTTTTGTCTTTAAATGTTAGGATGGAAGTATATATAGGTACTCCTAATATTTAGAACGAAATGAGTGAAAATCGGACCCCAAAACAGGGAGTTTGAATGTGTGCGGCCGAACATTTTATAAAATTGTCCGTTTTACGTTCAATCTTCCGGAGTCCATAACTTCTTCGTCCGGACTCCGTTTTGGACGTGTAAACTATCGTTGGAAATATTTTTTTGAGTACTATGAAATGGTTCTATTGGCCGCATGGTTCCAGATCAGAATGGTTGTCTTTTTGTTAAGGTTTAAGATCAAGGTGTAGTCTCGGTCTAGGTTCCGTAGTACTATTCTAGTTGACTTAGTTGGGCACCGTGGAACACTCTAGTGTTTGTTAATAATTCCTTTGTGAACAAATGAGTTGGGATGTGGAATTTAACTAAGTATTAAATGGGTATTATAGAACATCCTTTTGATGCGTTTTGGATTATTTATGAATGGGTGCAAGCTTGTGAGGTGACTTAATGTCACTAATAAAGGATTGTGTTGTGACCTAATGTCAATGTTGTGAACTCTTTTATGAGTAACGTGTTTGCATCTTTTGAAGTGTTTGGCTTGGTTCCTTATTTTAGAATCATTGCCCTAGTTGTTGTTGTTTAGCAAGTATTTAATATTGTGCTTTCGTGTAAAGTCCAGCTGGTCTTGTGTTGTTGAGTCTGGCAGTGGGAAAATTATAGGGGTACAAGTTAAGTTCCCTATAAGGTTTTCCATTGGTACCTTGAGTCGGACAGTGGGAGAATTATAGTGGTATACAAGCCAAGTTCACTATAAGGTTGACCACTGGTACCTTTATCCTCAGTCCAGATTGGCCTTGGATGGGATGAACTCGCTCCCTTGATTGAGCATTTAGGGGTATGACTTTGTGTCATTTTCACCCGCTATTGTTGTTGTGTTATATGGTTCCGAAACCTGCTTCAGCTATTGATGCTGCCCCGTTGTTACTTTGGTTCTATTGGTTATGGTTTGGTTTTCGGGATCCCGGCTTCAGCTATTTATGCTGCTCAGATGGTTTTCTCAACCGGTTTTCTCAGATGGTATTCTCAGATGATTATGTTACTTCGGTAAACCTTGGCTTGGTATTCTCGTAGGAGTATTTACTCATACACTATTTGTTGTATGATGAGTTGGTCGTTATTTCCAACCGGTATGGGACGGTTGGCGATAGGGAGCCTCTCATGTTATGTGCTATATGCTATATGATTATTTGTTGATATTGTTTCTTTATGATTATCATATCAGCATGTAACGTAGTTGCATTTTAGTAGCTTACTGAGATTCATTCTCACCCCTTATTTGTTTACTGTTTTAGATAAAAGCAAGTCCAGGGGATAGGACACTTTGGCACGGGAGGACGTTGAAAGTGGTAAGAGTTGGGTTTTGTTTTGTCAGGGTTACATTACATAAATGTATAACCTTTTGGGTAGAGTTTCCTTGACTTCATCGTCTTGTAACACCTATATTTTGGATAATGTCGGTGTTTGTACATTTGTATAAAAGTTTGTAAGCCTTCGGGCTAAATACTTTCGTTTGTGAAAGTTGTTTGAAAAGTTTGTTTGAAAGTTAGTGGAAGTCTGTGAACTTCAAGTGTGGATTTTGTTCAACTTTATGAAAGTATATTTCGAAAAAAAAATTCTAAAAATGTTTTATAACGTCTTCCAATCGTGTCCCGAGCGTGGGGCCAAGTAGGACCACGGGTCTGGGGCGCGACAGTTGGTATCAGAGCTATGTTGTAGATGGTCTAGAATGACTAAATGACCTAGGAGGGTAGTAGAGTATAGAGTGAGTAACGTTGAGTGTTCTATGCAGGTATTCATTCAAAATGGTTGGGACAGAAGGAGAAAATTATGGGCCATCAGGGCAAGATAAGGCAAGAGAAGAAGCTCGAATAATGTTCCAAGGTATGTTTGAGGCTGCAATGAAAACAATTAATGATCAGAGGCAAGAGAGGGAACATGCACCACCAAGAGATGGGTTGGTACAGTTCCTGAAGATGAAACCAATGGGATGTGATGGAGAGCCTGATGTATTTAAGACAGAAAGGTGGATTGAATCAATGGAAAAGATCTTTGATGCTATGAGATGTTCTGAGGAAGATCAAGTCAGGTTTGCTACTTATAAGCTGAATGGAGCTGCCGAGCATTGGTGGAAGGCTTTGAAAACTAAATGGGATGAGACTCATATACCCTATACTTGGGAGAATTTTCTGGGAAAGTTTAAAGAACACTTCATTCCCCGGGTAGATCAAGACAGGAAGGAAATGGAGTTTCTTAACTTGGAGCAAGGTTCTATGTCAGTGGCTCAGTATTCAACTAAATTTTCAGAGTTGTCCAGGTATTGTACTCATTTAGTGGCAACTGAGGAGAGAAAGGCTACAAGGTTTGTGAAGGGATTGAGAACTGCGATTAGAACTCAACTAGTATCCCACAAGTTGCAAGATTTTCAAGATGCAGTTTATCGAGCCTACCAAGTGGAGCATGATATTGAGGAACACAAGAAGAAAATGGAGTTGTTAAGTGTAGGGAGGCAAGGTAGGCAACAACAACAACAACGTGATGATAATAGAGGAAATCAAAGTGGATCTTCACAATTCAAATGGTCTTCTCAAGGACAGTCAAGTGATAAAAATCAAAGTAACACTTCAAGGAGTCAGAACAGAGGAGTCTGTAATTATTGTCAGAAAGAAGGGCATTCAGAAAAAAGATGTTGGAAGAAGCAGGGCAAATGTTTGAATTGTGGTCAGTTGGGTCAATTTCGAAAGGATTGTCCTAGATTTAGAGTACAGGCATCGGGAAGTGCAGTTAGGTCTTCTCAGGGCCAGAAGAGGGATTCTTCAAGAAAGCCTAAGGTGCAGGGTCATGTCTTTGGCATTTCTCAGCAACAGGCTTCAGAGTCCTCTAATGTGATAGGAGGTATTATTTCTGTGTCTAGTTTGAGGGCACTTACACTTATAGACCCTGGTTCATCGCATTCTTATGTGTTTGTGCATTTTGCTTCCCGATTGCATTTTTCTTCTGAATCTCTACCTTATGTGTTAGAGGTGTCTACTCCTATAGGGGAGTGTTTGGTGACCAATGAGGTGTTGCATTCTTGTGATGTGCGTATACGTGAGCATGTTTTACATGCTGATTTAGTTATCTTACCATTATAAGATTTTGATATTATCTTAGGTATAGATTGTTTGGGTAAATATCATGCATCTGTTGATTGTGCTGAAAAGGTGGTTACATTTTCTATCCCTGATATTCTTAAATTTACTTTTGAAACTGTTCCCTGGGGTAGAGAGATTCGTATTATTTCTTATGTGAAGGCTAGGAGGTTATTGAATCGTGGTTGTGTGGGATTCTTGGCCAGTGTTCTTGATACTACTAAAGGGTTGCCTGAAATAGAGGATATGCCTATTGTTAAAGAATTTCCTGATGTGTTTTCTACTGAGTACTCTATGCCTCCTGATCGGGAAATCAAGTTCTGTATTGACTTACTTCCAGGTACAGCTCCTATATCTGAGGCACCTTACAGAATGGCTCTAGTTGTTTTCATGGATATGATGAATTGGGTTTTCAAACCTTATCTTGATACCTTTGTGGTTGTCTTTATCGGTAATCTCCTTGTTTATTCTAAATCTCGAGAGGAACATGAACAATATTTGCGAATGGTTTTGTCTGGGCTCCGAGGGAAGCAGTTATTTGCGAAATTTTCTTGGTTTAGCGGAGTATTATCGAAGATTTATTGAGGGGTTTTTTAAGATTGCTACACCATTCACTCAGTGGTCTTAAAAGAATGTACCATATATGTGGGATGAAAAATGTCAAGTCAGTTTTGAGGAATTAAAGAAGAGATTGACCACTGTACTGATTCTTGCGTTACCTAATGGGAATGATGGTTATTTACAATGATGCTTCGAGGAAGTCAACTTCTTGTGAACAGAACTATCCGACCCATGACATGGAACTTGTTGCGATTGTTTTTGCGTTACATAAGTGGAAACATTATCTTTATGAAACAATGTTTGAGATTTTTACAAATCGACAGCGTAGATGAATGGAACTTTTGAAGGATTATGATTGAACCATCTCTTATTATCCAAGGCAAACATGGTTGTAGATACTATTAGTCAGAAATCTTACATAGTTTCGAGGATGGTCCGAGGGTAGAAGATGTTAGAGGATGTACGGGATTGGTGTCTACATGAATTGAGACATGGGGTGATAATTGCGAATATTCGGGATTTGCTAACCTTAATTCAACGAATAAAAGATGCTCAACAGAATGACCTCGTGTTGAGAAAGATAGTGGATAAACCAAAGATAGAAAAGTTGAAGATATTTCTTTTAGTCTTGAAGGAGTATTAACTTATAGAGGGCAGTTATGTGTACCAACATTGATGGAATTAAACGTCAAATTCTTGATGAGGATTACGAGTTCAAGTATAATACTTATCCCGAGAGTACCAAGATGTATCATAATTTGAAGCAGCATTTCTAGTGGAATAATATGAAATGGGGAATAGTGGATTACGTATCAAGTGTTTGATTTATCAACAGGTTAAAGCTGAACATCAAAGACTCTCAAGTCTACTCCAACCTCTAAAGATACTTGAGTGGAAATGGAATGGAAATACCTTTGGTTATTTGATTCGTGTGGTAAGTAACCCTAAAATTCGGGACAAATTTTCTTTAAGGGGGAGTGATTGTAACGACCCCAAAATCACACTAATTTTCTTAACTTAAAATGAAACTTTTATGTGCATTTTATGTGTTAGAAAATATTTTTATGACTTGCATATATTATTTGAGCATATGTGGTAGTTAAAGTGTTAGTAGAAATTTTGTTAAAATGAATAAATGAGTTAGTTGAAACTTTAGGGTCCAAAGTGTAACTTTAAAAGTTTGAGGGTTTAGTTGTTAGAAATGGAAGTAGAGGGGCTTAAATGGAAATTTATAAATATCAAAACATTCTTATCCCATTTCCTTTCTCTCTCTGCGTTGATACTCACACAAACACATATACTTTCTCAATTACTTTCTCTGGTTCATGAAGGTTGAAGACGAAGGGAGTAAGTTTATTTTCCTATCTTAATTTATATCTTTTTAATTACTTCTCCGTTTTAAAAACTAATTATATATAAATGTTCAGGGTGTTGATTAGATCATTTCTATCCGAACAAATATTATTTCTGCGACACTTTTCCGGAAAATAGGTAAGTTACTAATTCCCCTTAAATACTAAAATGGTCATACATTTGCTATATGTGTGATATGTGGTGAAATTATTGTGAAAATAATTTATTTGTGATACTTGTTTATTTGGGACAAAGGGAGTATAATTATACTGGGTAAGTGACTTGGTTTATATGCTAGGATGTATATGGAGTATGTTTATATACTTGAGAATGTTAGTATATGTGTTTGAAAGTATACTCCTACTCGTGGGACGGTAAAATATTAACTTGAGTTAAATGTTAAATAAGTATATTATAAAAATTATACTATTATTCGTGGGACGGAAGTTGAGTTTTCTTGTCTTTAAATGTTAGGATGGAAGTATATATAGGTACTCCTAAGATTTAGAACGAAATGAGTGAAAATCGGACCCCAAAACAGGGAGTTTGAATGTGTGCGGCTGAACATTTTATAAAATTGTCCGTTTTACGTTCAATCTTCCGGAGTCCATAACTTCTTCGTCTGGACTCCGTTTTGGACGTGTAAACTATCGTTGGAAAGCTTTTTTCGAGTACTATGAAATGGTTTTATTAGCCGCATGGTTCCAGATCAGAATGGTTGTCTTTTTGTTGAGGTTTAAGATCAAGGTGTAGTATCGGTCTAGGTTCCGTAGTACTATTCTAGTTGACTTAGTTGGGCACCGTGGAACTCTCTAGTGTTTGTTAATAATTCCTTTGTGAACAAATTAGTTGGGATGTGGAATTTAACTAAGTATTAAATGGGTATTATGGAACATCCTTTTGATGTGTTTTGGATTAATTGTGAATGGGTGCAAGCTTGTGAGGTGACTTAATGTCATTAATAAAGGATTGTGTTGTGACCTAATGTCAATGTTGTGAACTCTTTTATGAGTAACGTGTTTGCATCTTTTGAAGTGTTTGTCTTGGTTCCTTATTTTAGAATCATTGCCCTAGTTGTTGTTGTTTAGCAAGTATTTAATACTGTGCTTTCGTGTAAAGTCCAGCTGGTCTTGTGTTGTTGAGTCTGGAAGTGGGAAAATTATAGGGGTACAAGTTAAGTTCCCTATAAGGTTTTCCATTGGTACCTTGAGTCGGGCAGTGGGAGAATTATAGTGGCACACAAGCCAAGTTCACTATAAGGTTGTCCACTGGTACCTTTATCCTCAGTCCAGATTGGCCTTGGATGGGATAAACTCGCTCCCTTGCGTGAGCATTTAGGGGTATGACTTTGTGTCATTTTCACCCGCTATTGTTGTTGTGTTATATGGTTCCGGAACCTGCTTCAGCTATTGATGCTGCCCCGTTGTTACTTTGATTCTATTGGTTATGGTTTGGTTTTCGGGATCCCGACTTCAGCTATTTATGCTGCTCAGATGGTTTTCTCAACTGGTTTTCTCAGATGGTATTCTCAGATGTTATGTTACTTCGGTAAACCTTGGCTTGGTATTCTTATAGGAGTGTTTACTCCTACACTATGTGTTGTATGATGAGTTGGTTGTTATTTCCAACTGGTATGGGATGGTTGGCGATAGGGAGCCTCTCATGTTATGTGCTATATGCTATATGATTATTTGTTGATATTGTTTCTTTATGATTATCATATCAGCATGTAACGTAGTTGCATTTTAGTAGCTTACTGAGATTCATTCTCACCCCTTATTTGTTTACTGTTTTAGATAAAAGCAAGTCCAGGGGATAGGACACTTTGGCACGGGAGGACGTTGAAAGTGGTAAGAGTTGGGTTTTGTTTTGTCAGGGTTACATTACATAAATGTATAACCTTTTGGGTAGAGTTTCCTTGACTTCATCGTCTTGTAACACCTATATTTTGGATAATGTCGGTGTTTGTACATTTGTATAAAAGTTTGTAAGCCTTCGGGCTAAATACTTTCGTTTGTGAAAGTTGTTTGAAAAGTTTGATTGAAAGTTAGTGGAAGTCTGTGAACTTCAAGTGTGGATTTTGTTCAACTTTATGAAAGTATATTTCGAAAAAAATTTCTAAAAATGTTTTATAACGTCTTCCAATCGTGTCCCGAGCGTGGGGCCAAGTAGGACCACGGGTCTGGGGCGCGACATTGCTTCTGCAAAGACTCAGCAGTGATGAATTCCTTTCCTTGACTTTGCTATAGAATCCTGCAACTTATCATGAATTCTCTTGCCATACTTCTTCCCTTCAGACAACAACTTAACCATGTAATCCCTCCTCTTTCTCATCCTAACCATCATCTGTTGTCTTATTGCTTCCAGCATAGATATTAAAGGCTTGTACCTTGCTTGTATGATCCAAAAGTTGAATGACTCACATATATTGTTGTCAACATTATCACAAGTGGAATGTGTTGGAAAATATGCCTTGAACCACCTACTTGGTTCCCTGTCCATCAAATGTTTGTAAGCATCCTCTGACAATGTTTTTATCTTCTCCATGTTTTTCTGAAAATACTCAACAGTTGTGCTCTTTGCAGCTGCCCAGAAATACTTCCTAAAATTAACACCAGTGAACCCCTTTTTTCTGAAATTGGCATAGATATGCCTTGCACAATTTCTATGATAAATTTGTGGAAATAAATTCTTGACAGCACATTATAATCCCTGTAAGAAATTTGTGATAAACAATTATTAAAACATTGATAAACAGTTATTAAAACAGTTATAAAAACATTTAAATGAAAGAAATTTAAAGTTACCATTTGTTGATCACTCATTATTGTCCATCCTTCTCCATCTCCAATACCAATGTCCCTATCAAGAAGATTAAGGAACCAACCCCATGTGTGTTGATCCTCCTTCTCAACAACTGCCCATGCAATTGGGTACATTTGGTTATCTGCATTCCTACCCATTGCTACCAACACTTCCCCTTTGATCCATGTTTTCAAAAAACATCCATCAACCCCCACAAACTTCCTGCAACCCTCAACAAAACCTTTTTTTAACTACATGGAAACAAATGTAAAATCTCTTAAACTGTGGTGGCCCAACCCATTCATCATCTGTTCCTTTCAAAACAATAGTGCTACAAGGATTTGATCTTCCTAGTTCTTCAACATAATTCCAAAGTTTGGAATAGTGTTCAACCATGGATAGTTTGACTGCATCCAATGCCCCCCTCTTTGCATTCCTACACAATTTTACTGATACCTCTACCCTAACCTTCTCTTTGGCCATGGTCTGCAAGTCAACCAAGTTAATTAAAGGTCTCAGCCTAATATCATCACCTAGAACCTTAGCTAGCCACTTAGAATTGGTTGTTTTGGGCTTCAATTTCATTGAACACTTGTGGTTGCTTTGATAGGATTTAATTTTCATTGTTCTATCTATGCCTTCAAAACTGGCCCATAATTCCCAAGGGCAGTCTCTACATTTTGCTTGTATCCTTCTCTTGTCATTTTTCTTAAACCAAATTGAATATCCATGAGCTGCAGCATAAGCCCTTAGCTGATATTTCAATTGTATAGAGTCCTCAAATATCATATCAACACAGAAATTGAACTCTTTGATTGGTACATTGGGATTGAACTTGATTTCTACCTTTTTTTTTTTGGATTTCTTAGTCTCTAGCCACCCCTCTTCATCACTGCTAGCTACAAGATTTATCTCCATCATCATTTGGCCATTCCTTGAATGGAGCCCCAATGTCAAAGTCATAGATGTTAGGATCATCCCCATTCTGATTCATCTCAATCCCATCATCCCCATCCTTATTAGTCTCTTGCTCATCATCCCCATTCTCATTCATATCATTCAAATCATCCTCATTCTCGTTCATCTCATTCTCACCATTCTCATTCTCATCATCCACATTCCTAGCACTACTTTGAGTTTTTTTTTTCTTTTTCCTGATTTCCTGGGCAAGAGTCTTATTAGCTATGTATTCTTCATCATCAGTCAATGCCTCAATACCTGCCAAACTATCATCACTTTCTGACTCATAATCATCATCACCACATACTAGATCACTCTCAATCACTGGTTCCTTCATATTTTTCGACTGGTTCTTCATGACCTCAATCTCATCTAGGTGATTCACCCACCACTCATCAACTACATTTTCAAGTTCATAAATATCATCAAAATCATCATACCTGGTCTGTACGGGTATAAACTTCGCCTTTTGTGCCTCAGCAGTACGACGAGTTTCATCATCTACCACCATACTGCAATAACAATAGCAAAAGATTGAAGTCAATTAACAGTACAAACCCTAAAAATCAACAAACTTGTGATGATAATCATAGCCCTAATGCGAAATACTTACTCGATTTTGTCTGGCTTTTGTCAAATTTATGTTTTCTCTCTAAATGAACCCTAGAACTCCCTTCGATTTGGGGATATTTGTTCAGTCGTGATTTTGTGTAATGGCTTGGCTTAGTGTGAATTGATGGGGTTAATGGGGGAAAACACCCGCCTAAAAATTTCACGTGCATCGTAACTGTGCCTAGTCACTATTCCATCTTGACATGGTGGAAAAAATATAACACATCGGAATATTTAACGGGGATTTGAACGGCAATGTGACAGAAGGATGGAATGAGCACACGGATACATACGTTGGGGACGAAGTAGGAACAACAAATAGGTTGGGGACTTAAAGGAAAAAGGTTTAATAGGTTGGGGACCAAAAAGGTATTTAACTCGTGATCTAATGGCTCACAGTTATTGAGATTGGCATTATATTAATAAAATCCAAACATGTGAACGGTTGGATTACAAGTGGTACATGGAGTGGCACACAAGAGTGGTACACGAGATCTCGACTCTTTTTTCCTCACAAAATTTTAGGTGTAATGATTTTGTTGGTGTTTCTAATTAGAGTATAACAAGTTCATTATTGATTCAACCAATAAAATATCGTCACCTCCCTCATGTTGCGAACAAAATTTTAAAACTTTTTGTACACCTACCATTAATCTTGGAGCATTTACAAAGATGGTGACATTCTCTCCGAGAACGTCAACTTGTCGGGTCTTAGCCCTACTAATTAGGTAAATAAAAGTAATTAAGTAGAATTCATGCTGTTTGGATACCTTAATGTGATGAGATGACTACAATTGATTGGGATGCTTATTGTTAATCATATAAGCTAATCATGCAGCCAGTTCTTTTTAAATTTTTGATGGCAAATCATTGATCATAATCCATTCCCTAAGAAGTCAAGCCAGACATTTTAATTACAGAACTCACTCCGTCTCATTTATTTTTGGCGACTTTGGGTTTGTAATAGTCAAGACAAGTGAATTTTGACCAAACATTAATGTCAACCTAATCATTGGAATGAAATTATAATATATTTTTTTTAAGCAAACAACAAATAATTGCATTAATAAAATTTAAAAAGACGGCGTTCCACAAATGACGGAGGCTCGTCCATAATGTAATAGTTGCAATTAAGATTTGCACACAAATTGTCTAGCACATCTCGAATAATGATAGCCAACCCTGAACCAAATCTCCAATGAATGTCATTGGGAACCATAACATGTGATGCACAAATGCTTCTCCAAGTAAACACTGGCTTTTAGTAAACCCCTGAAGGGTAAGAATTTGGCTTTGAAAACACAAGACAGTGACGCATTTGAGTCGGCAGTAAATGCGCAACCAATCATCTCAAATATTGCATCAAGAACAAATATCATAATCATTCTAACACTCTCACAGATGAGAGAAGGCGGAGGCTCCCAACAAAGGGGAGAAGACAAAGACTCCCAACAAAGGGGAGAAGACATATAATAAAACGAGAAGTAAGACAACATGATTTATTCAACAATTTAACAAAGAAAAAAAACTACAAATATAGAAATTGATCAAATCTAATTATTATTGAAAAACAAGGAATTTTTCCTAATTTAAACATTAATCATTGAATTAATGATTAATGTTTAGATTAGGAGATTCAGGACACTAACCGGAGATCGAACGGAAAATTGGAAAATAGAAGAAGAAGAAGACGATGAAGGGGGATGGAGAAGAAGACAAAGATCAAAGAGAAGGAAAAAAATAAAAATTGTTAAAACAATTAGTGATTTATCAATAACGTTTTTATAATTTCAATTAGGATTACTAGATTGATATTAATGTTTGATCAAAGTTCACTAGTATTGACCATCAAAAATCAAAAGTGGCAAAAAAAAATATGAGACTAAGCGGGTATTAATTATTTTGACAAACTAGTATTACAAAATTTTTTTTTTTCTAGCGCTATGAAGATCTTTTTAAGACATAAAATGTGACATGCCGTTAATTAAAATATGTTGAATTATCAGTAAAAATCGTCAGTTCAACCGCACGTTTAATTTGAAATTTTAGCTGATGGATGACAATTTTAACCGGTGATCTTCAATTTGTAACTCGTAAACTTGGACTATCGAGTTCACGACTTGATTGTTACTAAGGTTTCAGTTTACGAGTTGAATTTGTTAGATTTTGGTTAAATTGTCAAGCCTTCAAGTGAAAGTGAAACTTCATTCGGATATGCGACCGAATTGATAATTTTAACTAATGAACTAATGTTAATATGTGTACATATTAAAGCCTAAGCTTAGTGTTAAGAGAAATGGGTTAATCTTATGACTTATTATTTGTATATTAATAGAAAAAATATAATAAAATAACTTTTTAATTTGTTTGCAACAAAAAAAAAAAAAAAAAAAAAAAGGGGACATTAAAGGTAGGAATAAAAAGCACGTGAAAAAGATCCATGCACAAAAAGCCCATTTATCACTATCAATAAAGGCACCATGGGAACAAAAATAATTTACAATATAGGACCACCAAATTCCACTCCGAGAAGCAGAGATCTGCTTAAGACAAACTTTACTACAAAAACAAACGACTCTTTCAACAACTTTTCACCAAACTTTAAACCAAAGTATGAAACAAAAGACAAGGATTCGCCTAGACACCAACAAACATCAGTTACTACATTTTACATAACTTATTTTCAATCCCACACAAATCAGCCCTTGCAGTTTTCAACATATTCACTAAACATCCTTTCGAAACCAATGAGCGGTTATTATCGACGCTTAGCTGCGTCGTTCTGGTGTCCATTTCGGGGGAGCGGGGCTAAAATGGGTCGAGACGACCCGAGAATCGAGGAGCTCCATAATGGGTGGAAATGTAACACATCTTGGAACCTTGTACTGGTTGATTGAAGCGCCTCGAGAAAGTGCATAGTCCATAAGCTCCTCAAACGTACCGTTTTTAACGACCCTTATCTCAAGTGGACCAATCGAGTTGTCAGCGACTCGCCCCTGTCGGTACACAGTGTTCAACGACTCCTCCATCGCGAGGCAACACTGGTCCAACACGATTTGATTCGGCGAGTTGGACGGGTCTTTCACTAACAACTCCCAATAGATGACATAATGCCCCGGGATAGTCTTGGTATCGGCGTAGCTAGTGTACTCCACCACCGTCGTGTTGAATTCTTTCAACAGCTCGGACGCGTTTTCAATCGCCTTCTGCAACTCAGGCTCGTCAGTCTTGTCAGCGTCGATGCTGAGCAGCACGTTCTTCCGCCTGATGAACTTAAACTGTGGGGCCGCGTTATGAAATCCAGTAACGCGGAGAATGTCCCCAACGCGGTACCTGCAAAGGCCCGCGTAAGTAGATATCACTAGCTCATATTCTTTTCCAAGCTCCACGTCAGCAAGGTCGACCAGGCGAGGAGGCGAGTCACGGGAAAGCGTGGCCGAGTTGGCCGGGTCATGAGGCATGAACTCAAAGTAGCCCATGTTAGGCATAATGGTATACGAAACCTCGGACGGCTTGACCATAGGCTTTAGGTTAAGCCCGAAATAACACTCCGAGGAAGCGTACATTGTACAAGTTTGAGGCAAGCTACCACTATAGTAATCGAGAATCGGAATGTACTGAGCCATGGCCCCCGTAACGATAACATCAAGATACTTTGTATTAGGCCAAATTCTTCCGATTATGCCCTCCATATTTTCTCCTGAACATTCCTGCACAATGAAATGGGCTAGTTCCTTGTTTGGTGTCAAGATTTTGGACATGCATTCTCGAATAGAAGGGTCGGTGATTTTAGGGTTCAAGACCCCGGTTTCGATATCGTGGGCCAGTTGTTTCCAATGCTGCTGTAAAAACTTGATGGCTCGGACAAGGCCGGAGGCGAAAACGGCCCCCACACGGAGGACTTGTTGGCGGTTTACAAGGCCACAGACCATTTGAGAGTACATGCTTTGGAATGAGTCAACGCAGAGGATGGTCTCGTTGGGGCTGGTGATTACGTTGTACGGGTCGTACGGCCGGTTCTTGAAGATGTCACTCCTGTAGTAGCTTGTGAGGACTGGGCCGGCAACTAGACCGCCTGGGGTCTTGGTTTGGGCCTTGATGAAATAGAAGTACAGACCCTTTCCTTTGTCCAACCCAGGCACGCATCTGTCATGATTTTAATTTATTTATTTTTTGTTAATTAATTTTCTTAACATTAAATCTTTGTTAAAAGAAATTTAAATATGATTAAACTTACAAGTTCATGACAGGCATGAGTAGGCAGTAGAGTTTGGCTCTACGTTCCCATTCTTCATGAATGGTTGGCATCAGCTTCCTTTCTCCGGCTGAAGTTCCCGAACTGCAAATGGAACACCATAATTAATACTCCGCCTTATCAAAATGAATGTCCATTGATCTATTCTTTCAGTCGGATCGATATTACCACAATTTCATATGGCTGAACCGAAAAAGAAAATGCATTTTACGTACAATTACCAACTAATTCAAATCTGATTTAGTCGTTCATCCAAAAACAAATTCCTTATCTAATTTTAGGACTTACCACATCACCTAATTTATTGTTTCCATATTTTTATAGTATCATCAATAAAAAATAAATAAAAAAATTTATAGTATAATCAACTTTTCTTTCCATCATTTCCGATGGAGCCAAAGACTCACTATTTTTTGGCTTGGGAATATGATTGAATAAAGCAAAATGGGTCACTAAACTGTCTGCACTTCTTTGTGATGAAGCAGCAGTTAGTCCATGCAATTTTCGACGCAATTTTCATCACGTGTCATCTGGAAACAGCCTCTCTGTGCTTTAATACAGGGGCAAAGCTGCGTACATCCGACCCCCCTTACCCCACCATAGGTGGGAGCCTTTGCGGCACTGGGGTAACAACGGTAATGTTGTTGTTGTTGTTGTTATAGTATAATCAACTTTTATGAACACTAACGGGTCAGTTACATTAAGAACCCGGCGAGACCAAAAGCATAGATGTACGTTCAACTTATCATGTTTAGCCATTAAAAGAATAAACGTTCAGAATTAATGTAACTACCAAGAATGCATGTGTATTTGTGGAGTATATAAACTAACTAACATGAAATGACAATACTAACCTTGTGAGGAACTCAGAAATGGGTCGAGAAGAAAGGATGGGAGAGCGATCGCCGTTAGCGATACGGTTAAGCTCCGGCGCCAAATCTTCGTACGTAACCACCGGAATTTTCGACTTGAAAGTCTCCCTATCAGTTGCTCCCTTCATATGGAACCTTTCCAAGTACTCGGTTTCAGCATTTTGGGCCAAAATTTCACCCAAAACCCTCTCTTGAACCGCATCGCAGTTTCGGGTCATCTCTTCTATGAATTGAAGAGCCTTTGCGTCCCTCTCGCAAGCCGGAGGACCTAGCGGCGATGAGAGAGTTTGATCAACGGCCATGATTGAAGGTTCTCAAGAGAAAAAAAGAAGCTTAAGATAGAGAAATTATGGATTTAGTAGTTTTTGAGTGGTGTGTTAAGAACAAGAGGGTGAGGGATGTTTATATAGAGGGGGGAAATGTTAAATTTCATCGTCACGTGCCACATCAGATAGTCCACCTGGAAGGAGAGCCGAACGAATGATGTTGTTTTGGTATGGACTTTGACGGAGCTATGCTAATGTAACGGCATTGAAAAATATTTGTTCTGTCGGAGGATATGTACTCTGACGGAGGGACAGGTGGGTCCCACACACATCAGCGATGTTACTCCTTGGAGGGACAGGTGGGCCCAAAGTGTTGACACGTCAGCAAGGTCTGGTATGGGAAATTTGTCCGGGCCCGGACCACACGGCTCTTTTCTGGCGAGGTTGTTCGTAACGGACAACGACGGTATGCCGGCGACTCTCGGCAGAATTCACTGTTCATTCCGTGAAAGGTCCGTGCCTAATAATCTATACTTATATTTTTTTTATATGGATAAGTTGAAACTTAGGCTCCGTTTGTTTCGCGTAAAATAACTTCCGGAAAATGTTTTCCCCATTTTCCGGTGTTTGTTACGCACCGGAAAATGAGGAAAATATTTTCCGGAAAATGGTTTTCCCTCTTTTCTAAGTAAAATGACTTACGGATTTTTACTAAGTAAATCATTTTCCGGAAAATGTTAACTCTCTCACTCACACCCAACTCTCCATAAAACCCCACCCTACCCACTACACCTCTAACACCACCCTCTTCATCCATCCTATCCACCACCCCCACCACCCCAGCACCAACCCCCACCCTACCCCACCACCCCACCCCACCCAAAAAAAAAAAAAAAAAAACTTTTCACTCATATTAAAAAAAAAATGAATATCTCCACCACCCCCACTACCCCAGCACCCACCCCACCCCCACCCTACCCCACCACCCTACCCAAAAAAAAAACAACAACTTCTTTTCACTCATATTAAAAAAAAAATTTGAACATCTCCACCACCCCCAACTACCCCAGCACCCACCCCACCCCACCAAAAAAAAAAAAAAAAATCTTTTCACTCATATTAAAAAAAATGAACATCTCCACCACCCCCAACTACCCACCACCCACCCCACCCCCACCCTACCCCACCACCCCGCCCCACCAAAAAAAAAAAAACTTCTTTTCACTCATATTAAAAAAAAAATGAACATCTCCATTCTCCACCAGCCCCAACTACCCCAGCACCCCACCCCACCCTACCCCACCACCCACCCACCCACCCCCCCACCCCACAAAAAAAAAAAAAACTTCTTTTCATTCATTAAAAAAAAAGAACACCTCCACCCCCCAACTACCCTACTACCCCCACCCTACCCTCACCACCCCACCCACCCCCCCTAAATTTTTTTTTTTTTTAAAATAACTCATATTAAAATTATTTTTGAACACCTCCCCCACCCCACCTACCCCACCCACCCGCCCCTACCCCCCCACCCCCCCCACAACCACCCATCCCACTCCAACCCAAAATCTCCACCCACATTCAATTTTTTTCTCATAATTATTCTTTTCCTCATATTAAATTATTATTATTTTCATATTTTCGGAAAACATTTTCCTTAGATTTACCAAACAACCAAAAACATGTTTATGTCATTTTCCGGAAAACATTTTCATTTTCCGGAAAACATTTTACGGGAAATCATTTTCCGGAAATTGTTTTACGCGAAACAAACGGAGCCTTAGAGAGAAAATGTTACTCCCTACGTCCCAATTTAAAGTTTTGAGTTTGACTTTACACGGAAATTAAGAAAAAGTAAAAGTTGTGAGTATGAAAAGTAAAGTGTGAGAGAGAAAATGGGTAGGGAGTTTTTGTTGTGAGAATGATAAGTGGATCCCAATTTTTATTTTGGGTAATAAAGCAAAGTACGAACCTTAAATTGAGACAGACTAAAAAAGAAAGTAAGAAATCTTTACTATTCCTCTCACTCATTTTCCCTCTTACTTTACTTTTATACTCACAACACCAATCAACGTACTATTCCTTCTCATTTATTCTCTCTAATACTTTACTTTTATACTCACAACATTTATATCACTTCAACCATTTCTTAATTTCCGTGAAAATGAGAGGGTAAACATATACTCTGGGACGGATAGAGTAATATCAATCTAACCATTTATTGAAATTAATTTTTTTTTGTAATTAATAAATTATTTAGTTATTTATCATTAACACTTTTTAAACTTTTAGTATGATGATGAAATTAATTTTTTAATATTTGATTAAAGTTTACTTATATTAACTTAAAAAATTAAAATGTAGATAATATAAATGGACATATGGAGTTGGTAAAAAAGGACGGCAAAGGAGGAAGTCTATGCGTTACGGAGTATATGTTGGCTGTGGGGAAGAAACCTAAGGTTATGTCTTTTTCTTATTTAGTTGGTAGAAAATCTTGTCCGTTTTAAATGTGTAACTCAACTTTACTCCTTTCGTCCCTTTTAAATTTATAAAAATTACTATTTTAGTTGTATCACTTTAATTTATAAAATTTTAAAATAGATATATTTTATACTTTTAAAACATAGGGTCCTACTTATCATATTTACAATAACTATCCACTAACTATATATTTTTTATTTTATTTTTTTTTCCTACCCAATTATCTACACTTACAACGCATCATATTTTTCACGTATTCCTTAATTAATGTGCTCAAATCATATTTTATAAGTTAAAGAGGGACGGAGGGAGTATACGGTTTCAAATATTTGGGCAAATTCTGTTTTAAGTCCATTGTACTTTGGTTTGGTGTAGACCAAAAATTTAACGATCTTATCTTTATTAATGAAAAATATCTAAAAACTAACACACATTAAATATTGGGCAGTTCATAAAAAGAACAAAAGAAAAAGGAAAGGAAATTAAAAACGAAAAACAACTCTCCTCCCTCCCTCCCTCCCGAACCCCTTACCCCCCATCTCCTTCCCCGTCCCTTCCACCTCCACCTTCAACCACACCAATTCTTCCCTTATCTGGGTTTTGATTAGGGTAACATTTGGGTTTCGATTTTGCACACCAAAGCTTGCCTTAATTTAGTTCTGATTCTCCTGAGCATGTTTTTAAATCAAATTTGAATTCAAACTCACCAAAACTTACCCTAATCTGCGTTTCAATTTCGGCCCTATCTTGTACTAATTTTTTATTTGGTGGGTTGAATTGGTGATTATGACTGCGGCGGATGCATTTACTGGGTTATAGCTAGTGGTGATTTGGTGGTGGCGGCAAGGCTTATTTTTATGAGTCAAGATGACTTTTAATAAGTTCTTACAATTTGACCAAAATTTGTTACTTTATTTGTTAAATATGTAATGGGTGTTAGTTTTAAAAAAAATTCTGTTAATAAAGATAACTGCGTTAAATTTTGGGTCTAAAATGACACAATCTTTTCTGGTACGATGATAAAAATATAAATAATAAAGTTTGATAGTAAAAGTGAAATACGCCCCAAAATACAATGGACTAAAACGGAGTTCGCCCCAAATATTTTGCCAAATTTTGACACTTAATTATGAATGAATTTGCAACTGTTTTTACACAAGTTTTGGTACTCCGATGGCTCATATTGAGAAATCTCCTCCAGCTTTGGTATGAATATCTTGAATTAATTTGGTTGGTAATAAGAAATATATCTAAACTATTGTTTTAAAAACGAGAAATGATATGCGTTTCAATCGTACTAGTTAGATATTCTAACTAGGAAAAGATTAAATAAATGGTCAATTTCTTATTCTATCTCCAAAGTCACTTGAAATTAAAATAAATTATCATTAGATTAAATTATGATTAATTAAGGTAATCAGTGAGGAAATATTGTTTTTTTTTGCAGCCATCACGTGAATGCCCCTAGATGTTGTCATATCGGAGGTGGTTAGTATCTTTCTGTTTTGTACTCACTCATTTTGTCAATATTATTGTTAAAAAATTAAAAAAAAAAAAAAAAAAAAAAAGGTTAGAAAAGGGTGTTGATTTGTTTATGTTAATCTTGAACTTTGCCATTGTTTTCATCGCCTTCTTAGGACAACGTTAATTATGAATCACTTTTGTTATGAATAATTAACCTCCTAATATTGTTGGTATGATGTTACATTAACAGCATTGACAGTGATGTACTAGTCTCTCTTTAAACCATTGTTAAAGTTTTCATCCAGTCATCCTCTGATTTAATTTAAGTTAGTATGAATTTATTTCTTTTTTTCGTCCGTCTTAGATTAGTGTGAACTTCTCAATATATCAAAATATATTTACAATTCCTCCTACTCATTCTCTCTCCTATTTAATTTTTCATATTCACAAACACCCTTCTACTATTTATCTCTATTACTTTTTTTTTTTTTAATTTGTTTGCCTAATTTTTTGTTTCAGACTAACTTGAGACGGAGGGAGTATAAATCATTAAAAATATATAGGAAGCAAATGTTTTATGCCATTTTTGTGAAATATCATATGTTACAAGTGATTTAGATATGACTATGAATTTTAGAACTGGCATTATGATAATCATCATTTATTCTTATAATCAAATCACTAGTGTGATGTGTGATACAAATAAATGGTACAAAGCATTTGATCTTAAATATTTATGAGTGCATGGCTGCATGCAATGTCTCTAAACATCCTTAATTTGCTTTAAAAAATAAAATGAACATCGAATTTTTTATTTTTTTTTTGACGATGTCCACACATCAAGTAGGCGAGGAGAGTGATCGAATCTTAGCGCTCACCGAGGGTGAGGCTTGTAATATATGGATTAAGTAATTTAAAATTTTCCTCATTATGATTTTATATTGTACTCCCTCCGTCCCAAAATGATCTTCGCGTTTGAATGTTCAAACTTTTTTAAGGATATGAAGATTTGCTTCACTAGCCATGGTTTGTTTATGCACTTTTAAACCTAAATTGTAGAAATGAGAAAAACTTTTTGGGACAATAAAAATGATAATTGGGAAGATTATTTTGGGACGGAGGGAGTATATGTTATTATGTGGTAATATTATCAGTTTACTGCAAACCATTCCAAAATACTGATGGTATATGGTAGGTCTTTAGTGTCATGTTATCAAAGACGTTAGAGCATATTGAAGCGTGATATTCTATTCTAGGGCAAATTGCAATTTGGTTCCTGATATTTAGATAAGTTTGCAATTTTGCTCCCAACAGTTCAATTTCGTAATTTGGTATCCTAACATTTACATTTTTAAGCAATATGACTACAAAACTAACACTCAGTTAAAATTCTAACCAAATAACACCCATGTGACTAGCACATGTCTATTAAATGGACAAAACGGTCATTCTCAAGAGGCCATGTGCCGCTCATGTGAGGTTTTCTTTTATTATTTACTTTATTCATTTTGTAGTTTAAAAATATAGATTAAATTAATATTGGTCATATATATTATTTTATTTTGTACTTATAATTTACGTATTCGTTACAAAGTCATTTATTTTTTAACCATAATTTAATATTTTATTTTAATAATAAAAAAAGAAACTAAAAACTTTTAAAATTATATAATTAGGAATTAGAAATATTTGGTAAAAAAATAAATATATATAAGTACATTTTATGTTAGATTATAACTCAAAATAGTTATGTTGGCTCATTTACGATAATTTATTAAGCTTTTTTGAAGTGCAATAATTTTTTTTAAATATTATTCTAAAAAAAGTGAAAGGAAATAAGTAATGATCTTATTGTTGCAAGAAAGTAATTTTTTTCTTTTAAATTAAATTATACAAATTAAAGACATGAAAGAGAGAGAAGACATACATGTTTAGTCTAAATTAAACAAATTAAAATAAGAAATAATTTTTATGATTTAGTTTGTTATATTGTTTTGGAAGGAAATTAATATGTAATATAATCAAATCAGCAAATTCAATAAATTAATTTATAAAATAATTAGGCTGGGAAAGAGAGAGAAGACATACAACTTTAAAAAAAAATTATCTTAATTGGGAAGGGTATTTATGCCAAAAAAATAATAATAAACGTGATGATCTTATAAAAACACAGTTCAATGACCATGTTATCCATTTGAAAGACGTGTGCTAGTTACATGGGTGTCATTTCGTTAGAATTTTAACTGAGTGTTAGTTTTGTAGCCACATTGCAAAAAAAATATAAATGTTGGGATACCAAATTGCGAAATTAAATAGTTGGGAGCAACATTGCAAACCTATGCAAATGTCAGGAACCAAATTGCAATTCGCCCTTCTATTCTAAGTTAATTCCGTGTATCTAACGCCTTAGTCTTTTAAATAATTTATTTATTTATCTTAACAATATTACTCCAAGGCTAATTATTTTCCTATTTTAGAATTCATAATTATTTATAATTTTGACTTTGTGGATTGAGCTTAAAAACTGCAGTACCAAAGGATAACTCACCAATTCTAGAAGGAATAAAACTTGATAGTGAATTGTCTAAATTTTATCAATTTCATTTCTAATATTAGAAGAACAATATTTACAATCAATATAGTATATGTTTACTCACTTATGATTCGACGAAGCAATATTGTACATCAATGGAAAGTTTGTGCATTTTGGCAACTTGACAAATAATTGTGACAAAGCTGATCACATTCCCTTTTGATTTCGGTTTCCTTTTCTATGTTTGATTTCAAATCGTAAACAATACAGTATACTCCCTCCGTCCCGCCCAAAATAAGATTTTAGTAAACTTGATTTTACTTTGACCAAGTCGTTTGAAAAAAATATAATAATCTAAATAAAAATTTAAAAATTGTTATTGTATCACAAGTAAAAATTGTTCTTATAAAATAACAATTTCATCTTCAAAAAGTAACACTTTTCACAGTCAAATGTAACAGCAATTTTACAAGAAAATTTAAATTGTTTGATAGTTTTTGTGGTTAGAAAAAGTAATATTTGAAGTGTAACAAAGTGAATATATAATTATAATTTTTTATATAGATGAATGTAACATTTTTATTTGGTAAATGTTACTTTTCTTCTTTAAAAAAAAAGAGTAAAAATTTATATATATAATCGAGTTGCATTTCAATTGTTACTTTCTCAATAAAAAATTATTACATTTCAGATATAATGTTACATTTAAGAATATAAACTTTACAATTGAGAAAAAAAAATGTTACATTCATTTTTTTATAAAATGTAACATTAGTTTAGTTTATCAATCTTATGTTAATTTTGAAGAAAAAAAAGTGTTACATTTGAAAAAAAGAGAGTTACATTCCTTTATAAAAAGTATGACATTAGTTTAGTTGTCAATCTTTATGTTATCTTTAATCTATTGCAGCAATTGTGGTACATTTTTTTTTTAAAAGTGTTACATTTGAAAGAAAAAAGTGTTATATTTTGTTATAATTGGTGTTACCTTTGCTGGGAGGAAGTTTTGGGTGGCAACAAAAAAAAATAAAAAAAAGAGGCTCGCATGGCGCCGTCGCACGGTGCGGTGGTTGCACAGGAAACCTCCTCAAAATCAGTTACCACCCCTCCCACACAACCCTCGGCAACAACCATAATGGCCTAAAACAAGTGTAACTTTACTTTATGAGACACTTCAAAAAACCAAAAAAAAAATGAAGCAAAAGGTGGGAAAATATCCTTACTATCCGTCTTGATACAAAAATTAATTTTACAAGTATACATTGGAATTTGACATTGTTAAAGGTGCTAAAACATTTAAATTTACTTTAAAATTGGTCATTTAGGTACATTTTTCAAAATATGAGACCAAGCAAGGTACTACCGCTATCCCAAAACCAATGACTTCTTTTGTCTCAAAATTAATATTAATTAATATTAATGACCTTTTTTACGCAAAATGTGTCTCTAAAAATTACTACTACCATTTTTTTACTCTCTCTGTCCTAGTTTAAGGTTCTTAGTTTTTTTGATGTTTCTCTCAAAGAACTTTGAGCAGTAATTATTGGTTAATCTAATTATCGTAATGAAGATCTAAAAGTTATTATTGATAGTATTTATAATGGTGTACCAATAACAAGTTTTAAATTTTCATCCCTTGCTCAAAGTTCCTTCAAATAAGCCTCTAAAAAACTAAGAACCTTTTAAACTGGAACAAACTAAGAAGCTTAAATTGGGACGGAGGTAGTATCTCATTTTATAATTACAAAAGTAATACTCCCTCCAGTCCGACCTCACTTGAGACATATTTTCGTTTTTGGTCCGCTCCACCTCACTTGAAACTCCTCGAAATTGAATGTTTTTTACACTCACAACACCAATCAAATCACTATTTCTCCCACTCATTCTTTTTGCTACTTTACCTTTCACTCACAACAATTCTTCTCTCTCATACTTTTTCTTAATTCTTGTGCCAAACACAAAAATCTCAAGTGAGGTGGGACGGAGGGAATATATAACAAAGACTATATTTATGAATTTACTCTTAAAACTTTTTTAGAGTGTTTTTTAAATAAAAAAAAAAGTCAAATTCATTTTGAGACGGAGGGAGACTAACAGAGAGGGAGTAGTTATTTTTCATTGATCATTCTTCATTTTGGTTTTGTATACTTGTGTTTCAAAGTAAACAACTACTTATAAGAACGTTCTAATTTTGAACACGATCACTTGTGTGAGATATTTTTTCCTATATTTTGAAATGATCATTTTGACAAAATGAAGAGTGGACGACTTGCATCCCGAAACAAACTGACAAGTTGAACTTTGGTTTTATTCAATGTACGTAAATGGCACACACGGACTTTTGTCTCGTTTCCGCTGATAGGGAGGCATGAATACGGATTTAATCGTTGCGTGGATCCTTAAGAAGATATTGCTGGAGAAATATTAGCTACCAAAGGTTGACCCAATTTTATGGATTGGACCTCTAGATCCGCAGGTAAACAACTTATGTGGATTGGGTGACGAGGCTGCTATCAGACTGCTGTTGGGGTGCAACCCAAAGTCTCACAACCCACACACTTATTTAGTATTAGGCCTTTTGGGATGCCCAAAAAAAAATCCGAATTTAAAATATTATTAATAACAATTTTTAAAATTGTATGCATAAATAATTGTTTTCATTAAATAATAATCAAAGTTGAATTGAAACGATCATAAAAATTAAAGAGTCTTTCACGAAGGAGGGAGTACAATTTGGTCGGTATCTCTTGTACGTCTAGTCTGAAATTTTCTTCCCTCGTTTCATTAGTCTCTCTCACACGTTTGCGAGGCAAGGAGTGGCTTGGAAATAAAAAAAGCATATGCAATTACGTCACGAATATGAATCATGCAACAAGAACATGAAAAAACCTCAATTTTGTTTTAAATGCTTTTGCTTTTCGAGAACAAATACTACATCCGTCCCATTTGAAGTTTCACCTTTTACCCAAACTAGGTAGTAGCCCGTCGATAATCGACGGTGCATAAAAATTACTTAAAAAATATAGAGTAAATGAATACAGAAAATGCATAAATTAAGTTTCTCTCCGTTTGTCCTCCCTCCACCACCACTAACAAATAGAAAAAAGAAAGAAAAATAATCTCCATTCGACTGAAAATCAAGTTTCTTTCCTTTACTTGAACTATAGATTTTATGTGATGGTTGTTACATATTTGTTAATATATATGAGAATAGCGTGTCTCAATTTGAAGTCATAATTTTTAAAATTCTAAAAAACCTTTACTATTGTTTCTTCTTCTTCCTTCCCCTTCCAATTTTTGTCTCATGCTCCTTCCTTCTCACTCGCCTTACCCGTCGCGAACATTTTTTAGATCAATTTTTTAACTCTAATTTCTTTGGTTGGGGGAGTGGTTTGAACATTGGTGCTTAGCAAGAGACAATAAAAATTAATAAAGGAGAGACTATAGAATATTATGAAGATTTTTTTGGGCTAAACACAAGGGATCGGAGGAAGTGGAAGTGATTATTAGGTTTTTAGCTTTTTGAAAATCTTCATTTTCTTCGAATACTTCCTCGTCCCAAACTAATCGCTACTTATTACCAATTTGGGCATCGCATACTGATTGCTACTTACCCAAAATGTTCAATTTTATCTCTCCTACCCACTCACAACAACTATCTACTAACTTAGTTTGTCTCTCCTACCCACTCACAATATTTGCTTTTCCAACATATTTTCTTAATCCTCGTGCATTCGCTTTTAGTAACGATTAGTTTGGGACGAAGAGAGTAGTTCATTTGTAGCTGTAGTGCGAATGTCACATTCTGTTAGTATAGTAATCATCATGTTTGGGATGAGCCTCCGTTATTGTGGTGTGCAATCCTTTTTATTCGTATGCTTGCTAATGATATCTATCTTTTTTTAAAACAAATGATTATTTAAGTTTATTTGAATAAAATTGACAATTAAAATTACATTTCCTTTTGTTCCAAGATGTACTTTTATTTTTAAAATATGTTTCCACAAAAGTATGTCTATTTTCTAATCATCCCTAAATATTATTCATCTTCATCATTAACTTTTAAAAGGAAAGTAAATTAAAATGTCCTCTAAATGAAAAATAAACATTATTTTACGGCGAAAGCAATAAAATTTTAATAATATGCATGTAATTTTGAAAGTTAAAGTTAAAATATTATAGAAATTACATTTATACGGATAAAATTCTAAAACTTTTAATTGATGCATCATTATAAAGACATAAAAAAATTATGAGAATAATTAAGTTTTATAGATTTTTAATCCTAATTTAGTCAAATTGACTAAATCGATGCACAATTTTATTGGATGAATAAAATATCATTTTATAAGGTGATACAAAATATTTTTAAAGCCTACAAATCACAAATTCAAGAAATAAATTGTTGGGATTAGCCATATAGGATTATACTCTCTCCGGACACAATATAAGAAAAAAAGATGGGGTTTTTTTTTTACCTAAATATAAGCAAAAAAGTTGGGTTTCAATACAAAACTCATTAAATGTAAGTGTATTTAATACTCTTTTACTAAAAATACCTCTAATTAATTACTCATTTTCAAATACAAGTGTACATTTATTACACATTTAATATGAGGATATATTAGTAATTTTAATATATTTTTATTATAAAATCAAGACAATTAACTAAATTTAACTACTTTCTTAATAAGTGTGATTTTAGTTACTTTTGCTTATATTTGTGACCGGAGGGAGTATATCTTTAAGTATTGAGATTAAAAAAAAATTATGGACTTCAAATTGCGCGGGATTTTTGTCACAAAATTCCAGATCCGTAAGTTGAGGCTATTGAATTTTCGATAACGTATGATTCTTATATTGAATGTGTGGATTGTTATTTTGATAAACATTTTATATTTTATATAAATTGTTTGCTTATTTATATAAAGGAGCTTATTAAAATTCAAATATTATGATAACATATGGTTCTTATATTGAATGTGTGGACTTTTTTTTCTTAGCTATTTATTTTATATTTTAATTTAAAGCAATTGTTTTAATTAAGCAAATTTAAACTTGTTGGGTTTCGGAGTAACATGGGCAGCGGAATTAAGCATTTAAAATTTAATGAAACCCAAAGCCCATAGATCCATTCATATGATTAAGTCAAATACAATAATATGAATACTAGAATACTAACCCTTGATGCTTTTGATTTTGCAACCTTGAATTCGATGGAAGCTTGAAACCTTGATCACGAACATAGTAAGAATCACGAACTTTGAAGATGATAAGTTTCACCCTCTAGCGGTATCCACACCACGAACGAATATCAAGAACACTTGATCTTAGTTGCTAGACCGAAATTATGAAACACGTTTTCACAATTAATATGAACTATATGGAATTTTATTTGTGTATTATTTTGTTCTTCAATCTAGGATGTCTTAGAACAAAATAAAGCCTCTCTCAAACTCTTTGAGATTTGCACAAAAGTATAAGCTTTGATTCTGGGCGAATTTTGCTGTTTATATACAAGTTAGACATATTCCAAATAGGAAACTTGTGTCTAAACCCGTCCAAAATTCTTTTCCAAATCAAATCAGGAAACCAGTCCCGACATGGTGTGCGGCCGCCCAAAACAACCTGTGCGGCCGCACATCTATCTGGAAGGTTCTGGTACTTTTTTAGCTAAGTTGTGCAGCCGCCCAAACCTTTTTGTGCGGTCGCACACCTGCCCCAGATTTCCCTAATTTCCAAATTCCTCCAAAGTTCTTCGACTCAATATTTCGATATAGTCCTTATTTAAGATTCGTTCTATTGTGTGTGACCCTCTAGGATTATACTAAGTTGGCAATGGGTTCAAACATGAAACCATAAGGTATGATTAGGTTCTAACAAACCGTCATACCTACCTAAATAGTATAACTAGATACAAGTTCGCATTCCTTTAGAACATGTCATAATCCCTTTGTCCACGATGTCATTGAACACAAGTCATGGTCAATAAGTCAACTTGTTTTGTTCAATACTTTCTCGATTCCGAATATGTTGATAATCCAAATGACATTGATCCAATCAATCCATTTGAGTTTGGCCAAACATTTCACCAACATCATTCCTTCAAGGGGCCCAAGCTTGACATCTCTCCGAAGAATGACAAATCCAATTAGCTTATTATTCTTCCCTACGTGAATCCGATTATGCCAATCATACCCTTTATAACTGTTGGTAGTGGTGCCCTAGGCACGTTTAATAAACGTTGTCATTGTTATCATTTATTTCATATCAATAAAGAGATGGTTTTGATTATTATTGTTGTTCATGTTTACTTATAATAATCTCCGTCCCTAGTACTTGTTAAGCACTAGTATAAAGGCTAAATGATCATGGGATGATCATGTTAGATTTATGGGTACTTGTTTGGAACAAGGTACTGGACATGACCCGCTGTATGAGATTTATGTCATGGTCTATGTCGTACATATATCTCATATTAGTTATGTCATTCGAATCCTTAGACATGAAGTTATTATAGTCTTCCACTTGATGAACATTGTGTTTGACATATTCAAACGCTACCTTAACACGGTAGTTATAAAGGGTGTGATTGGCATAATCGGATTCCCGTTGGGAAGAATAATAAGCTAAATGGATTTGTCCCTCCACGGAGAGATGTCAAGCTTGGGCCCCTCGAAGGAATGATGTTGATGAAATGTTCGGCCGGACTCAAATGGATAAAGATTATTATAAGCAAACATGAGCAACAATAATAATCTTATTATCTCTTTATCATCATGAATAAAATGATAACTTATACAACGTTTAACAAACGTGCCTAGGGCACCAACACCAACAAAACTGACCTAATGGAATAGAAAAATGATACGACTAAAAATTGAATAGTTAGGATTAGGAAACACTTGATTTAAATTAGATTAAAGTTGAGGGGCAATGGGGTCAATTCATTGTATATAATTTAAATAAATGTTGTGAATAATTAAATTATTTATCTTAAATGACTTAAAATAAAATGTACTTTTTGTTGCTATATTTTAGGCACTTTGAAATTTGAACAATGGTGCAATTTTAACATGCTTGTCACAATTTTATTGGATATGGTTAAGTAGAATGCCACATGAAATTATGACTTGGAATTCTATGTAGCTTATTGTGGGAACACATAAAGACTCTTTTTTATTATATATATAGATGGGTGTCCCATTGAAAGCTTCATCATTTCCTAAATTGGTAAAAAAAATATAGGTCTCACTTGTTATAGTCACTCACTTTTTCCTCTCACATACTTAAATTTTAAGTCTCACTAGTCATACACACTAACTTTCCCCTCTCACATATTTAAATGGATAATGATATGTATAGTGAAAACTCAAAGCGAAACACTGTAATCCGTTGGATTGTAATAAATCTTTGTGGACCCCACTGCTAAAAACTCATCCAATGGATTAGAGTGTTTCACTATGAGTTTTTCCTTTTTGTTTTCACTATATGTATCATTGTCCTATTTAAATTGTAGGACTCACTTGTCATACCCACTAACTTCATCTCTCTCACAATTCTTCTAACACTCATCACATTTCTTAATTTGTGTGCCATCACCAAAATGGTGAAGCTTCAAATGGGACGGAGGGAGTATACTACTTCCGTCCCGCTCAATATACACAGTTAATTACAGTTAATTAGTTAATTAGTTAATTAATATTTATTTAGTCAATTCAATTAAACTTTTACTATAATTTATGAAAATCTAACATTTTTATACAATTTTATAACTTATTATTGATTCACTGGTAGAAATAGTGTCAATAACATTTTTAAAATTGCATAAAAATATATATTTTTTCATAAAATTATTGTTAAACTTCAATTAAATTGATCAAAAAATCAAAACGTGCATATTCAATTGAACATAGTATATAGGAGTAGCTTCTAAAGCATCATGCATGCAAATGCGAGTCCAGATCTCCTCTGCCCCTCCATATGCCCCTCTAATCTCAACTGTTTACATTATCAACATAAACGGTTGAGATTAGAGGGGCACATGGAGGGGCACAGGAGATCTGGGCTCTGCAAATGCAACGGTGTGGCGTGTTGTGGTCCTCACCAAATAACTATTCCATCATTATATGATAGTAAGCGACACATTTGTTATAGTTTGTCTTAAATAATTATTCTCAAAATATTTGTAGTTTTAAAGATTTCACACATATTAAGAAATATAATTAAGAGCATCCACAATGGGAGCTTTTTAGGAGCTTTTTATTTTTGTAAAAGAACTTTTTAGAGCATTTTACCATTGTGAAACTCTTTAAAGAGCTCTTTGGCTAAAGAGTTGCTCTTTGTAGAAAGAGCTCTTTCATGTAGGTTTTACATTAATACTCACCAACTCCCTAAGTAATGAAAGAGCTCTACAATTGTGAATGTTTTTGAAAATATTTTTTATTTATTTTAAAAGTGATTTGGCATATTGGAATTGTAAAAAAACTTTTCAAAGAGCTTTTACCATTGTGAATGCTCGTACATGCTTAAAAAACTAAATTACCTTTGAAATTTTTTAAGTACATAAGCAATTAAATGCTTTTACTATGACATTGAATAATCTTAAATGAAGGTATAATTGGTATATAAGAGTAAAGATTTTTTGATAATAGTAAAACAATAAATATTTTCGGACAAATTTCAATTTCTTAAACCACAAATATTTTGATATAGAGAGTGTATTTTAAAACAATGTAAATAATATACAAACAAGTAAATTACTAGGAAAATACAACACTTGTTTGAGATATATAAATGCACTATTTTCTAACAAATCTAAATTTTGTTGACTGTCTAGTCCTGTATTCAACGGTTGAAAATACTCCATCTGTCCCAAAATGATTTTTGCGTTTAACTATTCAAACTTTTTAAGATTGTGAACACTTGTTTCACTAGCCATGTGTTGCTTACGCACTTTCAAGCCTAAATTGTAGAAATAGGAAAAACTTTTGGAGACGATATGATGTAGGAGCGAAGACGGCGATCCCAGCACAGCAGCAGACCAGGCGCCCGCCTGAACCAGACCAGGCGCCCGCCTGGAATTAATTCCACCCGGCGCAATGTTTCTGCCAATCTAGAGCGCTCTCTTGGGCCAAGGCAGGCGCCCGCTCGCGTGTACGGCAGAATTGTACCAGTTCGCGTTTTTTCTCGTTTTTAGCGCAGACTTGGGTTATTTTCAGGATTTATGTTTTATTTAGGTTATGTTATTTTGTTAGGAGTATAAATACTCTTTTCCTTACATTGTTTTAGGGTTACAACTTTATTTTATCAATTGAACTTTTGTTCTTGGAGATTTATCTCTCTTTCTTGGTGGATTCCAAGTTTATTGTGTTTGAGGATTCATTGCTTGTGAATTCTTGTAATTAGTGCGCTAATCACGAATACTATCGCTTCCGTGCTGCGTCACAATAAAAAATAACAATTGAGAAGATCATTTTAGGACGGAGGGAGTAGTTCATAATCATACATAGCTTATGTTGAGTGAAAGATCATCTTACCCTTTACCTCAGATCAAACGGACGATCATATACTATAGCATACCACAAATCCCTTTTCAACCCCATTGGAAAAAGTGGGTGGGTGGAGATAATTTATCTAGGTACTACCTCCGTCCCAAAATAAATTGGACATTCATTATTCATTTTGGGAGGGAGGGAGTATTTACTTTCAATCATCCTACTTGTGAAGAGATATCGTTATCATGTTAAAGAAATCAAAAAGGGAAGAATCTCTTTGATGGATTGTATGAGGTAAAATGTCAAGATTTTGTCTCTCTTTGGCCAAACATTTAAGTTGTTTCTATGCCTAAAGTCCATGTATCCATGTTTTATTAAATACTCCATCCGTCTCACCTCACTTGAGACCTAAGGGTGCCCACGATAAGGAAAAAGAATAAACTAAGGAAAATGTGTAGTAGAAAATGAGGAGAGAGAATGAGTGGGGTTAAAAGTATGTTGATTGAATAAATTGTGTGGTGAAAAATGAAGAGAGAGAATGAGTGGGTAAGGTAGATTAAATATAAAATTATAAAATGATGACCATTTTGGGGAGTTTCAAGTGAAGTGAGACGACCCAAAATGAAAATAAGTTTCAAGTGAGGTGGGACGGATGGAGTATAATCAACCCAATTATTGGCAGGCTAGGGTTGTCAAGAAACTAAACCCTTCTGGCATCCACCCTAGCTTAGCTTGACATTTTTTTCCTGTTGGACTGCTTGTTTAATTAACCCCCTACGTAGAATAGCTAGGCCTTAGTTCCTAAAAACAATGGTCTCTACTAACTCTACATTGGTAGGTGCCACTATGATAATTTGTGTGCTTAAATTGTCAGACTAGCGTTTTACCATATTTCTATAATAGATTCTATAAAAATTTGTAACAGACTATACAGTTGATCAATACAGTGAAAATTTCCCATCTTTATATCAAACTTCAAAAATAAAAAATAAAATAAAATATAGAATCAAACTAGCGATTTGTCAAACTCATTTTGGTACAAATGGTTTGCTCCTTTGATGTAGAGCTATGGTCTGGAATACCCACATTCCTTTTTGGTGGATGTACGTCAGGATTAACTTGATACATGCATGTAGAACCCATCTCAAGTCAATTAATGCTAAATGACTTTCAGTAAGATAGTCACATAAAAAACTAAGACTCCTTTTTTTTTTTTTTTTTTTTTTTTAATGAAAGGTGTATTAATTAGTGTTGATTTGAATTGAGAAAATGTGGCAAATTTCGAGCCGCTTGCAACAACGGTACGCTATGCTAGTGAAGTTTCAAATTAGTAAACGGAAATAATAAAGTTACAAAAGATTGTTACAAAATGTGGTCTACAAAATGAGGTGTCATAATTGTATTTGGTGTTTTTAATTAGAGTGACGGGTCCACTATCGATGTGGCCAATGAAATATCGTCACCACATTTTGTATCCTTCATTTTGTAAACTTGTTTTGTAAGCCTAGCATTGCCCATTAGTAAATGAGTTGGTCTCTTGTAAAACACGTTTTTTCTAGTGGTGAGGAAAAACGTGTTCTTCAAAATCATCTGACGGTCCTCAACACAATCACTGGACCTTCGTAACACAGAAACTGGCCATCCTAAACATTGTCACATTGTCACTGGCTATCTATTAATACTTCTGTTACTCTAAAAAAAAATCAGAAAAAACCTTTTGGCTATCACTTTCAAAGGTTCTTGCTATCAATCTCATTTCCAAAAGACATTATATTGATATCCAGAAGGCTTTATATTGATATCCAGGACCCTTCTTGCTATCACTTTCAAAGGTTCTGACTATCAATCTCATATCCAGAAGACTTTATATTGATATCCAGAACCGTTGAGAAGTTTCGATTATTTATAAAAATGACCATTCTGGCTATCACTTTCAAAAGTTTTGGCTATCAATCTCATATCCAGAAGGTGTTATAATTATATCCATAACTGTTGAGAAGTTTTGATATTTAAAAAAATGTCACCGCACGTTTTTTAAAGTTCCACATATTTATAAAAATGTCACCGCGTTTTTTTTCAAGGGCAATGCTAGGGGCACAAAAGAAGTTCACAAAATGATGGATACAAAATGAGGTGACGATATTTTATTGGTTATATCGATAGTGGACCCGACACACTCTAATTAAAAGCACCAATAAAATTTTGACACCTCATTTTGTAGACCAAATTTTGTGGTACTTTTTTGTGACTTTATATTTACCCTTTTTTTCAAACACGTTTTTTTGAGAGTTAGGAAAAACACGTTTTTCCTAAGATTTTGTATTAGTAAATTCCAATGGAATGTAGATGGAGTAGTAAGAAGTTGTTATGAGATTGGCGAAAGTTGATTTATTATTCACAAATGCAATTCTTTTATAGTACAAGATTAGAGACCTATTCTAGGATAGAATATTTACTTCCTATCTATACAAGGTTGTTAAAAGGAAAAGATATATACAATCTCTATATCTAAGGAAACAAATACATATCAAAAATAACAAAGTGTGTAGCCCAAGAAACCCTAGGATGATGAACCGGGTAGAGTTGAACCGGGTAGAGTGAGAGAACCGGGTGGTGACTCGGTTTGTGTCTTAATACGCCCCCGCAAGATGGACGATCCGAAGAGAAGGCCAATCTTGGAAATAAGTTGCTGAAAACGCGCCCGAGGTAGTGGTTTGGTAAGAACATCCGCAAGTTGAACAGTACCTTTAATATGACAAACCCGTAGAGCACCGGATTGAACTTGAGCACGCACAAAATGAAATGAGAGAGCCACATGCTTCATGCGTGAGTGAAAAACTGGATTGGCAGAGTAGGTGGTGGCGCCCAAATTGTCACTATCGACAATCGGGCTGGACGAGGGCGGAAAGCCAAGTTCAAGAAGAAGATTGCGGACCCATGTAACTTCTGCGGTTGTGTCAGCAATGGCCCGAAATTCGGCTTCGATAGAAGAGCGGGCCAAGGCACGTTGTTTGCGAGAGGACCAAGCAATGGGGTTTCGACCGAGATAAACTAGATACCCAGTGGTGGATACGTAGTCATCTTTGTCACCTGCCCAGTCCGCAATCACAAAATCATGAAGGGTGAGAGGAGTGTCCGAGATGAGGTGAAGGCCGAGATGCATAGTACCATGAAGATAACGAAGTAAGCGTTTAAGAGCTGTCCAGTGACATGGCTGAGGATTTTGCATAAATTGAGCAAGTTTGTTGACAGAAAAGGCAACATCAGGACGGGTGAAAGAGAGATACTGGAGACCACCGATAATAGCACGGTAGGTAGTGGCATCAACAGCGGTCATGGTGGTGGACTGTAAAAGGGGCGGGTAAGTGACCATGGGGGTGGGAAGGGGTTTGGAGTTGATCATATCATGACGGGTGAGAAGATCGTGGATATATTTGGTGTGAGAAAGGTGAAGACCGGTTTTGGTGGGAATGACTTCAACACCAAGAAAGTAAGAAAGAGGGCCAAGATCCTTGAGAGAGAAACGAGTCGAAATAATGGTGATGAAGGAGGAGAGGAACGAGGGTGATGGACCGGTGACAATTATGTCATCAACATAGACAAGAAGGAAGAGGATGCCGGAGTTGGTGTTGAAGTTGAAAAGAGATGGATCGGAGAGAGAGGGTTTGAAGCCATAGGAGACAAGATAGGATTTGAGTTCGGTAAACCAAGCACGAGGAGCTTGTTTAAGGCCATAGATAGCCTTGGAAAGCCGGCAAACAAAGGAAGGGTTTTTAGAGTCAATGAAGCCGGGTGGTTGTGTCATGAAGACGGTGTCATAAAGGGTGCCTTGTAAAAAGGCATTGTTAACATCAAGTTGTCGAATAGGCCAGTTTTGGCTAGTGGCAAGGGTTAGAATGAGGCGAACGGTCGTGGGTTTCACAACTGGGGAGAATGTTTCAGAGTAATCTATCCCAGGTTGTTGGTGAAAGCCTTTGGCAACAAGGCGGGCTTTGTATTTGTGGATTGAATGGTCGGGATTGTACTTGACACGAAAGACCCATTTGCAACCCACAACGTTGTGAGCAGCGGAAGGAGGAATAAGAGACCAAGTTTGATTGCTTCAAGCATAGCATCTCACCAGTGAGGAATAGAAAGGGCTTGTTTGGTGGTGGTGGGGAGACTGGAGGGAGATGATAGGGTGGAGAGATGAGCATATTTGGGGTTGGGTTTGACTATGCCACGAGAAAGATGGGTAACAGGGCCTTGATGAGTGGGGGGAGGCGGAGGGGGTGAGGGGGCGGGTGGGGGGAAAGGGGTGGTCCGGTCTGGTCAAGGGAAGGTGCGGCCGGAGCAATGAGGGGTGTGCCAGGGATGTTGTGGGGTTCGGCCGGATCACGGAGGGGTGTGCCCGGGTTGGTAGGGAGTTCGGGCGGAGCAATGAGAGGCGCGCCCAGATTGTTAAGGGGTTCGGGTGAGCCTGGGTGTTGGGTAGTAGGGGGAGAAGAGAGGGGGGTGAGTGATACAGTCGAGGGAGGGATGGGGGTGATGGGTAGAAACATGTCATGCCAGGTGGGAACCGGAGGAGAGGACTGAGATGGAGTTATGGTGGTGAGGGTGGGGTAGGGGTAGGTGGTTTCCTCAAACCGAACATGGCAAGAGGTGTATACTCGGTGAGTAGTGGGATCAAGGCAGTAATATGCACTTTGAGTGGGTGAATAACTAACAAAAATGCACGGAGTAGACTTGGGGGCTAGTTTGTGGGGTGCGTAGGGTCGTAACCAAGGATAGCATAGGCATCCGAAACTACGTAGTTTGCTGTAGTTGGGAGGGGTGTGAAACAGACGGTGATATGGGGAGTCATTTTGTAAGGTGGGGGTGGGCATGCGGTTGATTAGATATGTGGCTGTGGTGAAGGCATAAGGCCAAAAGGTAAGAGGAAGATGAGCATGAGAGAGAAGAGCAAGCCATGTTTCAACGATGTGGCGATGGCGACGTTCTGCATACCCATTGTGTTTAGGGGTATGAGGGGGAGTTGTGAGATGAGAGACACCATATTGGGTAAGTGAGGGTGTGAGTTTAAGATATTCGCCACCATTGTCTGAGTAGAGTTGGAGAATAGGACGTTGGAAGTATTTTTCAACTAGTGCTTTGAAGCGAAGGAATATGGTGTAGGTGTCGGATTTGTGTTTAAGGGGGTAAAACCATATGTACTTTGTAAAGTGGTCCACAAAGATCACATAGTATTTGAAATGGTCAAGGGAGTGAATGGGTGAAGTCCAGACATCAGAAAAAATGAGATCAAGTGGAGCATGAGATATAAGAGAAGATGAAGCAAAAGGTAATTTATGGCTTTTATTGATGTAACAAGAATTACACGGAGAGGAACTAGAAGTAATTGATAAATTAAAATTCCTACGTAACAAACTAAGGATAGGGGGAGCGGGATGTCCTAATCTATGATGCCACAACTGAGAAGAGACGATGCTGGAGTGAACTTGAATTGAGGGAGGATGCCAGACATAGACGCCATGCTCAAGGTGTCCACTGAGAAGAGGGTGGCTCGTGGCTTTGTCCTTAATGAGAAAAGAAGATTGTGAGAATTCAATGATGGCGTTATTATCATGACAGAATTGAGAGACAGAAAGAATGTTACGAGATATACGAGGAACATGTAACACATTATTGAAAAGGAGGGTTGAAGTAGAGTGAGAAAGAGAGAATGAACCTATGTGAGAAATAGGAAGAGAAGAGCCGTCACCAATAATGACGTCGTCACTGCCGTTGTAGGGGGTGTGGAGAGCAAGATTAGAGAGATCGTTGGTGATGTGGTTGGTGGCACCACTGTCGATGAGCCATGACTTGGGAGGGGTAGGAGTTTGAATGGCGGCGGTGTGAGCTTGGGGGTTAGGGTTAGGGTTTCGGGAGGGGCGGGTGGGAGGGGGAGGGAAGTTGACGGAGGGGTAGTCTCTTTAGAATGAGCGGCATTGGGAGATGACATGACCAATGGCTCGGCAGTATTGGCATTTACCTTTGAAGGTAGTGGGTGGGTTGTTAGGGTTTTGAGGCGGAGGAGAGGGGTTGGAGGGACGGTGAGATGTGCGGTTGGTAGTGGGTCGGGAGTTGACTGTGAAGGCAGCGGTGGGAAAAGGAGAGGGAGAAGTGGTTTGTTTGAGGGTGAGTCATGTTGGATGAGTTTTTCATGGAGGGCTTCAAAGGAAATAGGATTGTCACGGGCACGGGTTGAGTCAATGATGGGTTTGAAGGTATCATAATCCAAGCCTTTGAGTATTGTGGCGATGATATCTTCGGGGTCCATTGGTTTGCCAAGGATGGCAAGTTTATCAGTATAGGATTTGACTGCATTCATGTAGTCGGTGATGGAGAGGTTGTTTTTGGTGAGGTTGGCTAGATTGTCTTTGATTTGTAGGATGTGGCCGCGGGAGGGACTGGCGTAGGTGGTTTTGAGAATGGTCCATGCCTCATGAGATGTGGCGGCTTGATGGACTAGAGGGGCAACAGCAGGGTCGAGGGTACCTATGAGAGCACCAAGAATTAATCGATCTTGGCGTCTCCATGTGGTGGCCGCAGGGTTGGGAGTGGTGGTGGTGACAGCGGGTTTAGCAGGAATATCGCCGGAGGCGGCAATAGCGGGGGTGGTGACAGTTATGTCGTCATCGGGTTTTGGGTGGGTGCCTTCCACAAATTTGAGAAGGTCAAGTCCATAGAGGATAGAGGTGATTTGAGAGGCCCAGGTGAGATAGGTAAGTGGGGTGAGGGTGCGGCAGTAGGAAAGGTTGACAAGGAGAAGAGGGTTGTCGGGGTCGGCGGCATTGGGAATGGTGATAGAGGAGCCGGCCATGGAGATGTTTGGAGATGGGGAATGCCGAAAAAAAAGTGGTAGGGAGAGGGTGGATCTTTTTAGCTCTATACCATATGAGATTGGCAAAAGTTGATTTATTATTCACAAATGCAATTCTTTTATAGTACAAGATTAGAGACCTATTCTAGGATAGAATATTTACTTCCTATCTATACAAGGTTGTTAAAAGGAAAAGATATATACAATCTCTATATCTAAGGAAACAAATACATATCAAAAATAACAAAGTGTGTAGCCCAAGAAACCCTAGGATGATGAACAGGGTAGAGTTGAACCGGGTAGAGTGAGAGAACCGGGTGGTGACTCGGTTTGTGTCTTAATAGTTGTAGCTCTTTTTGTTTGCCGAGACTACAGTAACAACAAATGAGACTCCATACCAATAATGAATGTCTATACTTGTAGGCCTTGGATTCTGAGCTAGATTTAGAGTTTAGGCCAACATACCTAGTAATAAAAGTGATTTTGGTTAAATAATTTAGTTATTTATCTAAATAATGTCTTAGAAAGTGTTGTAGAAGTCGTGACGGGATAACTTAATTTAAGAAGTAGCCTGAATTCTTCCTTTTGGCCCATGAATAGCTAAAAGATGGTACCCTTTATGCTCAAACCTAATTAGAATAACCAAATCCATAGCCGATTCCTTTTTGAATGTCGCACAAGAATTTCCGCTCGTTAAGAGAAAATAAAATAAAATTTTAAGCCTAACCTAGAACTCTGTGTGGAATTTTAGATAAAGGTCCTATATATCATCGGTATATTTGGCAGTCATTGATGGTGGTCATTGGATGGGATTTTAGAAGCAAGATTTCATTTCGAGCATTCTCCTTCTCAAATGAAGAGTCTCTGAGTAGGCCTGGCAATTTTGACCCATTACCCACTAACCCGCACAATCCAACCCATTATAACCCAACCCATTTAAGTTAGCGGGTTGAAACGGGTTACTCGACCCAACCCGTTGACCCGACCCAACCCGTTTCAACCCGCTTTAACCCGTAAACATAAATAGGTATAATTAATAAATTTAAGGCACCCCGGACAAAAAATAAACGGGTCGACCCGTTTCAACCCGCCAACCCAACCCGTTTCAACCCAACTCATTTGACCCGTCAACTTAAATGGGTTGTGGCGGGTCGCCCCGTTTCAACCCGTTAACCCGACACAACCCGACCCAACCCAACCCGCACAATTGCCAAGCCTATCTTTGAGACAGGAGTCATTAATTTGATTAGATATGGGTCTGTCAGAAATAATACTGTCATGTAATTCTGACAATACTAAATTAAAATCCGTGCAATTTGTGTTGTACCAGATATACTTGAATTTTAAATTTTTCGTCATCCACGAGATGCAATTTTTCGAAGAGTGTGTTGTTGGGATTGGATCCTAAACTATGAGGAAGAAAAGGAGTCTAAGTCGGGGGAGTTGGTGGAGATCAAAAAGGGTTCAAACCGGAGGATGAGTTCCTAGCGGAGGAGTAGGCGGGGCGCTTGCCTTGGACTAGGCGGGCGCTCATTTGGACAGTGAGTTGATCCGCCTGGGGGAATTAAGTCGAGCGGGTGCTCGCCTAGACCCAAGCGGGCGCTTGGTATGCCGGCTGGGCTGATTTGTTTCCTATTTTGACACAATCTCTCCTTAATTTGATTTAGATCTTCCTTGTACTGCTATGTAAGCATAGTCACGACCTAAGACACATTGTAGCAGATTATTAAGGTGTGATTAATAATATATTGGCTTGGCAATTGCCCCCGGACGTAGTTCATGTGTTGAACGAACCGGGTAAACAATTCTTGTGTTCTTGTGTGTGTGATTCTTCCATTATTGTGCTTGTGGGTTTGTTGTTCTTTATCTAGATTGCAACGGGGTACCACTAAATTCCCAACAACTGGTATCAAGAGCTTTGGTTAGGAGGATTCAAAGTTTCATTAGTTGATTAATTTTGAATCACGTTCTTGGGGACTTTGTGAAGCAATCAAGATGAAGAAATCAATCGAGAAATTTAACGGTGTGAATTTCACGTTTTGGAGGACAAGGGTTGAAGATTACCTTTATTGTAAGGATCTTCATAAACCCTTAGGTGAGAAACCCGAAGACATGTCAAAAGGGGATTGGGAGACGTTGGATCGGATGGCGTTAGGAGCGGTGAGGAGCGCTCTAACCGACGACGTTGCACGGAACGCGATGGAGGCCAAGACAACAGTGGGGTTGCTACAGATGCTGTCAGACATGTATGAGAAGCCGTCGAATATCAATAAGGTGCATTTGATAAAGAGGTTTGCGAATACGAAGATGTCAGAGGGGCAGACAGCAGCAAGTCATATCGGCAGTTTCAAAGGTATGGTGGACCAATTGAAAAGTGTTGATATTACTTTCTCCGATGAAGTGTTAGCATGTTTTCTACTAAAATCATTGCCTGATAGTTGGGAGGTAACTGTCACAACGATCAGTACGTCGAAAACACCATTAGTGTATACGGAGGTTCGAGATCTCATCCTTCAAGAGGAGTTGAGAAGGAAAGAGAAAAGGGGAGAATCTTCCGCAGATGGGGCTGCACTTAGGGTGGAGAGATATAGGGGAGGGGGAGGACCGAAAAAGGGAAAAAAGCCGGTCAAGTGCTACAATTATGGCGCGATGGGTCATATCAGTTATGACTGTCTGGATAAGGATGGTGAAGCACACGTGGTGGGTGATGGAGATGTATTAATCCTAGGAGAGGAGCAGTCAGGTGAAGATTGGGTGTTGGATTCTGGAGCTTCTTATCATGCCAGTGGGGATGCAGAAACAATGGAGCGGTATAAAACTGGAGATTTTGGTGTTGTCTATCTTGGTGATGATCAACCTTTGAAGAACAAAGGTAAATGGGATGTGTTGATGAAGACACCTAACGGGGATGTTTTACAATTGCACGATGTGATGCATGTTCCGGACTTGAGGAGGAGGGTGATTTCTGTTGGACAACTTGATGATGAAGGGTATGGTGTGACCTTCACTGCTGGGTCTTGGGAAGTCACAAAAAGAGCTAAGGTGATAGCTCATGGGGTCAAGTAGAAGATGTTGTACTCTACCTACAATGTCGATGTTCGCTCTGGTGGGAGCAAGAGGCTAAAGAACCGGTCTATTGGTGTAGAAAGGAGAGACATCAAGAAACGGTATATTAGGGGGAGGGAAGGACACAAAGTTGATCAATGCGGTGTGGAAGTCCAAGTGCCCTAACAGAAAGCGTGTTCAGACCAAGAGAAGACGATGCAAGAAACAAGGTGTTTCCAAGTTTCAAGGGGAAGCATTGCGAGGAAGGTGGGTCTGGAGGGATAAGGCGAAGTTAGACTTGCGGAGAGAAATAAAGGTAGAAGCTGATTTGGGGAGGCAAGAACTATCTAACACGGAGAGGTTGAAACGTCGCTTGGTTTCAGCTCGCCTCCGTACTTGAGCGGGAGGCTAGGTAATGTCAAGCCAATATGGGGGGGGGGGTAAAATGTGTTCAAAGGTGTTCATTCCGTGGTGGGAGTTGATGGGTGTTTCTATGCTTATGAGTTTAGTCTCCAGGTGGGAGATTGTTGTGATTGGATCCTAAACTATGAGGAAGAAAAGGAGTCTAAGCCGGGGGAGTTGGTGGAGATCAAAAAGGGTTCAAACCGGAGGAGGAGTTCCTGGCGGAGGAGCAGGCGGGCGCTTGCCCTAGACCAGGCGGGCGCTCATTTGGACAGTGAGTTGATCCGCCTGGGGGAATTAAGTCGAGCGGGCGCTCGCCTAGACCCAAGCGGGCGCTTGGTATGCAGGCTGGGCTGATTTGTTTCCTATTTTGACACAATCTCTCCTTAATTTGATTTAAATCTTCCTTGTACTGCTATATAAGCATAGTCACGACCTAGGACACATTGTAGTAGATTATTAAGGTGTGATTAATAATATATTGGTTTGGCAATTGCCCCCGAACGTAGTTCATGTGTTGAACGAACCGGGTAAACAATTCTTGTGTTCTTGTGTGTGATTCTTTCATTATTGTGCTTGTGGGTTTGTTGTTCTTTATCTAGATTGCAATAGGGTACCACTAAATTCTCAACATGTGTATAAACTTAAACTCTATAAAAACAAGACTTTTTATAATTTATGGAGAAAGTTTCTCCTAAAATTTTCTCTTTTTTTGAACACCTTTGTTACCGCGAGAGTCCGAGACAAATGAAACGAGTTTTTGGTAATATGACCAAACTTGATCAATTGAAAACCTGAGAACAACAAACCATGGGAAAAACACTTTCTTACCTCAATACACTATTTTCTTTTCCTTTTCTTTTTTACCTTTTACTTTGTGAGGACAGAGGAACAAAATGCAAGCTAAGTTTAACTTTCCTGTCAATAATTGATTAGACATACCTGAACCGGGCGCTTTCTAATTTTAGATTTTTTACAGGACAAAAAAGCTGCATCAAAATCCGACACAATTCTTCATTATTGTTATTAACAACCTAAAATACACTGCTCAGTAGTTCATGGGACCAAAGAAAGTAATCTTAGACACTGTTACTCTGTTAGTGGAGTATTATTATAGGGTGTCTACTTTTTCTGGGAAGATAAACAAGACAGACCGGCATTATATGGTAAAGGACTTCTTTCTACTGGGCATAATGTTTACAGCTAAAGGATTGGGGCCTCTTCTTATGCTGTAAAAGTCAAAATATATACACCTTCCACTCGAATTAGTACAAATTTCCATTTTAGGTGTTTTAATCGAATTAGAACAACCGAAAAATGAAATTGTTTTATCTAATAGGACCCGCATTCACACTCACAACAACTTTCCACTTATTATTCTCTAGTCTCTACCATACTTTCTCTCTCCTATTTCACTTTTCATACTCACAACACCTACTCCACTAGCATTTTTTCCTTAATTCCCGTGCCCAACCCAAAAATCATAATTCGGGTGGGACGGAGGGAGTATATATACTCCATCCGTCCCGATAGAAGCTTCAGCTTTTACCTAAAAAAGTGTCTTACAAGAGTGTCCCATTTAAAGCTTCACTTTTCCTAAAATGGTTATAAATATAGGCTCCACTTGTCAACATCAATCACTTTTTTCTCACACATACTTAAATTGTGGTACCCACTTGTTATACCCACTAACTATTTCACTTCACACATTTAAATTATGAGTCCCACTTGTTGGAAATTTGGCATTTGGTTAACTTTGGGTGTGTCTCCTTTGTGGGTCCCTTTGAGTTATGGTCAATGTTGATAGACATTGTATGATGTAGCATGAGGAAATTTGGTGTTTTGGTGAAAGCCAAATTATAAATTAAATCCATAGTTCTAAAACTTCAAAGATGGGCTACGTGCTTTTATTCTCAAAGATGAAATGGGTTGGTTGGTATCCCACATGGGATAGAAAAACCAAACTTCCCCTTTGTTTGGGAATATAAAAGGCTTTTGTGCCAACCCACATGGAATTGAATTGAGAAGTTGGAGTGCCATAAATTACAAGGCATTTCAAAGTCTCCTGTTCAAGTTACATGTGAGCTGGGCTTGAACTTTTCCTCACGCTCGGCTCGGCCAGGCTGGGGCTAGGGCTCAAGCGTTTGGGCAAATGGTTCGGTTTGAGGGCCTATCTTTTTAGTCAAAATTTATTTGAAGTTTCCTTTCTGCTAACGGAAATCAGTTAGTCCGTTAGTTTCCTAACTGGACTCTAACTGTGCAATTTCTTTTCCTTCAAGAACAAGTTACTGTAATTCGGGTAGGTTTTGGAGTCCTTCTCAAAAAACCTAAACCAACTTCATATTTGTATAAATAACAGTCCCGGTTTCAGATTTAAACACACGCAAAAATACTCTCTGATTTTTTCTCTCTAAATCTGTTTTCTCCATACACTGTTTCTGTGATTGATTTGAGCGGGCGATTCAGGAGAAGTGGGACAGCAGGCTGTAAGTACCCCAATTTGAAATCGACCAACCTTAGAGGAACTCTTAGCACCATTCAGGGATAAACTGATGGGCTGGGACCTCACTAGGATAAACTGAAAATTCCAGGACTGCTTTGGAATTAAACTTGGAAAAATCTAGAAGATCGCCAGGCTGATCCGTACGGATGGTTTGGACGCGGGAGAGGCCTAGCTGTACGGCTGGTTTAGGCACCCTCAGTCCCTATAAATTGAGACCCTTGCTGATCATTTCAGGGGGGGAGGAGAAATATAGCTTTGTAGGTGAAACTCTGCAGAAATTCAGCCGGAGTGAAACACCACCAAACACTTGAGTGAAAAGAGAGGAAGATAGGCCATAACCACAATAGGTGAAGCCTCATTCTCCCCATCTTCTCTCCATCTCAAACTCTTTTGTTCTTGTTCATGTTGTTTATTTACTTGCATTTTAAGCCTTGCCCTTGTCAAGCACCTTTTGTATTGCAAGTCTTGCCATTGTCAATCACTCATATATTGCAAGTCTTGTCCTTTCAAGCACCTTATATTCTTGTTATATGTATCTTGGAACCAAATCATGAAATGATTCAAGGTGCCCTCACATCCAAGTACGTGAAAAGGGATAAAACCTAAAGAAGATCATGATTTGTTAATTTCTTGTCTTTCAATAGCTTGATGATCCATTTTCATGGTGAAAGCATGTATCTTTATGTTGTATTTGGCCATGATGATCATGTCTGGTGATAAAGTTCCAATCTTTATCATCCCAACCTTGATTTAGCCTAAAATCCCACATTTGGGTCATAAAGATTCAATCTTTATGTCATTTTTTTGTTCCTAAAGGCTTAATCTTGTATAAAGATCCCATTTTGATGGTAAAGTTTGAATCTTTACTCATCAAAATGGCCATCTTGGCTCAAAGGCTACTTTCATCACCTTTTCTCAATAATTCCCCAATGATTGTCTTAATCACATCCAAAAACCTTGTTTTGGTGTCTAATTCAGTGATAAATGACATAGGGATGATTTAATTTGTGTTTTGTTACAAAAGAATGGCTGGAAATGATCAAACAGTCCAGTTTCAGACAGAATGCTCTGTTACTGTATGGAACTTGACTGATTCCTGAGAATCTGTTAAAATTTCCAGGAAGACCCCCTAGCCGTACGGCTACTTTATCCAGGGGCATGTTTCAGTCCAGTTCCCCTTTAATCCAGAATGTTTACAAAAGAACCCCCCTTTCTGTTAAAATCCTAACCGTTTTCTGTTAAAGTCAGTTTCTCCCGTTTTCTAAACATATACACACACACACACATATGCACTTTTTGTTAACAAATAAAAGGGAGACTAAGCTTTGTCCGAGGCGGCTTGGGTGACGTGAAACTCTTCCCAAGCCGTAACCTGACCTCTGAACTCATAAATCTCTAACCATTTTCATTTGTTGGGTTAAAAGTTAACAAATGTGGCGACTCCATTAAGTTTGTGAAGTTACACGTGTTTGGCTTTTCTTCCTCGAAATGAACCCGCGTTTCGCCCCGAGGGGGAGGATCCTTACAGTGGAGACTCCGCTGGGGAATAGAGTGTTTTCGAACTTCTTTTTAGAAGATTCGGGGGCATTCTTGTGTGGGTCAAACTCCCGTCCCCGTTTGTTGACTTTGTGCATTTTGGTGTGTATTTTATGCTTCTGTTTTGATTTTTGGGAGTGAAACTATTCTGGGATTGCCATAGACTGGGGCTTGAAGATCAGAAGCTGAAAATTTGCACAAAATAATGGACCGACTGCTCTAGCCGTACGGCTGGTTTTGCCCGGCCCACGGAATGTTTCAAATTAACAATTTTGTGCAGGGCAGAAACATTCTCATGGTCCCCCTTTGCTTCTTCTTGTCCAGGTTCTATTTACAGCCTCTACTTGTGCACATTTACCTCCTTTTTTTTTAGCCAAAAATGAATTTTCAAAGCTTGGTTATGCACAAATTTTTGGACATAAAATTGGGTTTTCAAAACCTCATTGTGTATAACCCTTTTCATAAAATTTTTTTTTTGGTCTTCAAATTCTTTTGTTCTGCACAATCTTTTTGTACAAATGATTTTCAAAAGGTTGTTCTTGTTGTAAAATTTTGGTTTCAAAAACCTTTGGTTGTGCACAACCTTTTCCATGTACAAAATTTTGACTCTCGCTTGTACATATCTTTGCTTGATTACTTGTGCAAATTACTTGTTTAAATTGTTTGTTCATGTCTTGTATATACTCTTGTTCATGCTCATGATATTAAAACACATTGAAAATTTCTATTTTGACTCAAAAGGGAAAGGCTTTACACAACGCGTACTCGACCTTGTGCACGTTCCAAAAAACCCTTCAAACCCAGGATGGATGCCACGATGCAGCTTGATTGGTGCTCTTGTGCCCTTCTCGCGCGCACGGGTCCATTCCATCACCCCTTCCGAGCCGAGTCAACCACACATGTCCGTGACACACTGTAGACACCCCGGGGAACCACGGCTTGGCTAGAGCGGTGAATTATCCTAGGATGTCTAACTTGTTTTAGATTGTTTAGAGTCGCCACCTATGTTTTTAAAGGAACATAAGAAAAACCTAGGAATAGCCTAATTTATGTACAAAACCAGAGATTCGGGAGAGAAGGGTTCGGGGGTTAGGTGACGGAGTGGGAAGTACTTAAACACCCACTCCGCTTACGCGGGTCTTGCTACTATTGGTGTTCTAATATTTACATGTCCTTCAATTAATTAAATATAAATGTGCTAACAATTGTGATGAGAAGAAAAGAGGAAATAAAGGGGAAATAAAATAGAATTGTTTTATTTATTTAATGATAAAGATTACATGTAACAAGTAATGTTAAAGAATTACATTAAGAGATGAAGAGAAATTAACATGGTGAATTAAAGTTAAGATTAAAATGTAGGGAGATAACCTTAACTAACTTCAATATGTGAAGTAGTCATGTTGGTCATGTCCCATTAATGGGGATTGCATACATCAAGAAGAAGAAAACAAAAGAAGAAAATGAAGTTGTACCTTGAGAAAGAGGACTTGGAACCTTGACTTGAAAGTGTTGTTGTTGTAATGAAATTGTTGTAGAACAATTTGTGTAGAGTCTTGTTACTAAGAACTCTTGTTGGGAGAATTTGTGTATAATGTAGTTGGTGAATCAAGGTTAGAGTCCAAAAAGAAGCCCCTTTTCCAAGGTAGAAGATGATGGTTTTTATAGGTAAAAAAGAGAGGGAAATGATGGAGGGAAATTGGTCATCCATGTGAAATGGAATGGACCAATCACAAATAAGATAAATGAATAAAAGAAAAATAAAAGAAATAAAAGAAATCAAATAATAAATGAAAGAAATATTAGTTTTTTGGGAAAATGCTTAGAATTTGGGATTGGGAGTTAATGAGAAAAGGGGGGATGAATGTGGATGTAAAAAGATGGTTTTTGTGATCAAGAAAAGATGTTTGTAAATAAGAAAAGGGAGGGAAATAAGGTGCAATCCGTTACTGCCAAAGTGGGAAGCGCGCGGGTCCGGATTTTGGGTCGGGACGCGCGCGCGGCTTACTGGCAGTGCGGGAAGCGCCCGCGGGTGAAAAGTGACAGAATGACAGAATGACCCTAAAAGTTAACTCTGTTATGCAGTTTAGTCCAAAACTAACGGAATCAGTTAGGAACTTAACCGAAGTAACAGAAATCAACAAAAATAAGTTAAATAAAAATACTTTGTATGCAATCGGGGTGAGAGGTCCAAGGCGGGGTGTCTAAAGAGCTCCTCGGCGACGTGGATTGCGAAGCAAAACGCGTCGACGAAAGTAAAAACACCCGCCGAGGACATCGACAAAAAAAAGAAAGAAAAGAAAGCAAAGACTCGATGAAAGAAGTAATTTGAAATTGCTAGAGATAGGGGTGCGATCCCTGCATGAGCGACTTTTATTGGAGTGTTGTATTGGAGCTCATGGGAGCTTGTCTCGATATGGACCGAGTTGCCGACTTGGAGCTCATGGGAGCTTGTCTCGATATGGACCGAGTTGCCGACTTGGAGCTCATGGGAGCTTGTCTCGATATGGACCGATTGTTGAGTTGGGGCTCATGGGAGCTTGTCTCGATATGGACCGAGTTGTTGAGTTGGGGCTCATGGGAGCTTGTCTCGATATGGACCGAGTTGCCGACTTGGAGCTCATGGGAGCTTGTCTCGATATGGACCGAGTTGCCGACTTGGAGCTCATGGGAGCGTGTCTCGATATGGACCGAGTTGCCGACTTGGAGCTCATGGGAGCTTGTCTCGATATGGACCGAGTTGCCGACTTGGAGCTCATGGGAGCTTGTCTCGATATGGACCGAGTTGCCGACTTGGAGCTCATGGGAGCTTGTCTCGATATGGACCGAGTTTTGTCGTATGTTGTTTGGAGCCGTATTGACTTTGTGGGGTGTGGGCACAGTCGACCACTTTCTGATGGGGATGAAGTGTCTTGAGTAGCGGGTGTTGTTGACTTCGTGGTGGTACCTGTTATGTGTGTGCTTGACAGGTATATGTGTTCTTGCAAGAAGATGCATGAAGTGTGAAATGAAGAGAGAGAAATTGTGCTCGTGGTGTGATGGGATTTTGGAACACCCTTTCAATGAGAGAGAAGTAAGAATGTAGAGAGTGATCTTGTGTGCGGTGTGATTTTGAGGAAAGCATTGGATGTATTCATACCTTCACTTACCATTGCCGCTTGAGTGGAGATGGATTCTTGATGTCCGCGGAGGATGCTTTGATGGAGAATGTCCATTCTTTAGATGTTGATGAGAGAATGCCCTTGATGTTGGGTTGGCGAGATGGTACTCTGGATGATGGGTTGGTCGTGCCAAAAGGCTGCCTACGTATCCCTTTAAGAGAATCAGACCAGCGTAGTTCAAGGATGATGGAGAACTCTGGGGAAGAAGCTATGGAGCAAAGCAAAGTAAAGCACATATTTTTGCACATATAAGGAGAAAAAGAAAAAAGTTTTTTTTTTTTTTTTTTAGATTAGAAAGGAAAGAATATGCACACATGTGAGGAAAATATTTTTTATTTTTTTTTAGTCCGTGGGTGAACCATTTTAACCATTGTGTGCTTGTGAAGCCAACCCAAGATCAAGTCATGTTCAGTCGAAGTCCGGATTGCCTCGCTTGAATTCTGTTGTCGCCGGTGTGCCCAACGAAGATTGATGTCTAGCCCCAAGAGATTTGTCGGTTATGGGGCTTCAAAAGGCTTTTGATGCCGAGATACCAAGGGGTTGCTGATTGTGAAGTCCCTAGAACGCCTTTGATACCAAACTTTGAGTGGCTTGCATAGCCCCAAGATAAATCAGTTCTTGGCCCATTCGAGTAAATCGCCCTTTGTTGTTGGCGTGAGCAATCCCCAAGAGAAGATTATGGATGCCAAGCTTCGAGAAATTGCTAAGCCCCAAATGTCATGGACTTTTTGTTTGTGAGCTTCAAGACGGTGGAATGTAAAGCCCCAAATTATCTTGTGATTGGCTCGGCATTGAGAGCGGATGTACCGTCGGGTAGAATTATTGATAGAGATATCCTTCTTGCTCTTACTGAGGAGATGAATGGCCTCATTGTGGTCGATACCCAAATGGCTGAGGGCTTATGTCAACGGATGCACTAATGTCTTGCGGTACCGTTGAGGTCGCGGAGGATAAGGTCTTGGCGTGATAAAGTCTCAAATGAGTATGCTTGCTTGACTCTTCTTGAGTTGAACTAATGACGGATCTTTGGATGCAACTGGTGCTGTGGCCCAACTTTATCTGAGCTGCACCTTGTGCTTTTGATCTTGGAGAAGGGGGTGCTGAATTGCAGAAACATTGGGATTGACCGTGGCATTTCCCGCTATAACCCTGTTTTGATTAGAGTTTAGCATATTGAATCTTTTTCCTTTTCTCTAAGACTTCCTTCAAAATCTCGCTGTGAGTTCTAACAAAAATCATCAACTTCATTCATAACATCGGAGTCTTCATTTAAAACCAAGAGGCCTTTGACTTAAAGTGTTGAGAGACCCTTGAATCTTGATTGTTCTCATGGAGCCATAAGACTACTCCACATTGCACTTGCTCGAGTATTGTTGCCCAAAAGACTGTCGGTCGCGCAGCCCTAATATTGCCCTTTGCTTGAATTACTGTAATGCCGTAGCCCAAAAGATTGTAGATTGCGAAGCCCGTTGAGACCTTCGGTGCTGAATTGAGGAAGTTTCCAATGTTGCACATGACTTGGCTGGGGATACTGCTGGGGAGTTAATTGCTCTTTGCCGAGGGAGCCTTTAAGACTTGACTGTATCCCCTAGAGTGCCATCATTGATTGCGAGAAAGGTCCACCCTTGATTGGGGAAACGAGCACGGGCACACGTGACAAGAGGGCTTTTTGACATCCCTTTTTGAGAGACTTTGAGGATAGTCTCACACATCTTTTTTCGAGCATAGCCTCTAGGGCGTATTGATTGTCAAGTGAAGCAACAAAAGTCCTTGTCCTTGAGTCACATAGCCCCTAGGGCGTCACCATTTGTTGAGCAAAGCAAGAGTGACTAATCCTCGTGCAAGGGAACAAACATGAGAGGACATGACAAGAGTTACTCCATTTCTCGGGAGCCTTTCGGCGTACTTTAGAAGCACATACTTGAAGTAGCTTTGAAAACTGAGACACATGTTGTTGCTATTTGTTGCCCAAGCCAATTGACTAGCTAGGGATTATTTGTGCAACCTCGTGCCCTTTTATGATGGGCTCGTTCTCGGATGGGTCTTGACTACCACGGGCCTTCTTTTCATGGACCCAAAAATACACATTGCTGGAGAATGATGCCAATAACCCAAAACAACCTTTGATGGTGCTATATCTTGTCGAGCCTTTTGCAATCCCAAAGTTGACTCGATGGGGAATTGACTTGCTGAGGAGATTCAATGTAGAACTTGTCTTCTTTAGAGGCCGGGGATCTCCATTTCTCTTTCCCTTCTCTCTCTCACTCTCTCATTTTTTTTTATGACGCACCCTGTTTTTTGCCTAGACCGCCCTTTCGGGTTTTCAATCTAGCGGGCATCTCTTTTGCGTCTTCATAATTTTTTTTTTTTTTTTTTTGACTCAATTGATGAGGAAGTGTGCATTGACTCTAGCTGAGGAGATAAGACATGTGATTTTGCGGTGGATACCTTTTGTAACTAATGATGAGTGACATTGACTTGACTAGGGAAGTGTCCCTAGTATTGATATGTATTTTTTATTGAATTGAATGACTCGCGAAGGCAAGTAAGTCATTAAGAGAGAAGAGAAGGAAAGCCCCAATTTGATTGCAAGGAATTGGGAGTATGCAGAAAGAATAGAAGTCCCTAGACTCGACAAGGAGCGCGAAATGATTCCTAATCTAAGAAAGTTGTTCAATCTTTTTGGTGATTAATTCACTGGCAAATGAATCGTACAAAGATGTCTTGACAAGTTCGAGATGAAGGCCGATCACCATAACGCGCTAGGGCTAAACATTTCTTCTTTCTTGCATGAGACCGGACCCGCGGGTTGCCTACGTTCCTCCAGTGTAGAGGCTCAGTTCACCGTAGTTCTTGTGAATTCTCCATTCTTCGGGATGGAATTGTTGCTTCGTCGTGTAGCTTCGTCCTCCTTTGGTGGATGGAATGTGAACTTCTTTGATTGGGGGGGATTTTTTTTTTTTTTTTTTGTGCTCTAACTTTTGCGTAGGTTGATTTGAAGAGTTCAACCTAGCGAGCATTTTTTTTTTTTTTTTTTTTTTTTTTCAATCCCCCCTTTGAAACATTGCTTGATTTTTCTCCATGGTTGTTGCTTCACCTTTGATGTCTTGACTTTGTCTTCGTCGTTGATGATGTTGCCTTCGTCACAATGTTTAGCCCCTAGGCGCTCAAGTGATGACCTTCATTCCTAAACTCGTTTAGACATCTTTTCATCATTTTGCCTAGAATTAGATTGAACAACTTGGAAGAGTGTATGAGGACAAGAACGACTTTTTTTATTCGATGATAAGACTCGACACTTAACATGGGACGAGAGAAAACATTGATGCACACTAAAGAGGACTTTTGACTCATTTTTTTTTAATTTTTTTTTTTAAATCCTATTTTCTAAGTAGAGAAAGAGAAACGAAGATTGCTGTCGTCGTCCTCTTTGTTGAAGCCCCATTTCAAAACCAAGCCACTTCTTTGATGAGTTGCTCTTCACCCACGGTAAATTCGCCGTTGTCGATCAAATCTTGGATGATGTTTCGGAGAAGGAAGCACCCTTCGGTAGTGTGGCCACTATGCTTGTGGTAGCCGCACCATTCACCATGAGCATGATTTTTCAGTATCGCCTTCGGCTTGTACCCCTCCAAAGGTTTGATCTTCCCTCTTGCCACCAAAATTTCAAATGCCTCGGCTTGGGTTACTCCTTGGAGAGGAGTGAAAACTCGGTTGTTGGTGGTACCTTTGTAGCTTTTGAGGGTCGGGCCACTTGAGCATGCTTTATCATTGAACTTTGCTTTGCTGTCGGTGAGCTCTTGCAAATGGGCTTTGAGTTCGGAAACCTCTTCCTTGTGAATTCTTCTTTCATAATCAAGACGGGCCTTGAGTTCGGAAACCTCTTCTTTGTGAATCCTCTTGTCGATATCGAAACGGGCTTGCCACAAATTGTCTTTACGGCGGGCATCCTCGACAATCCTATCCATTTGTTCCCCCATTGATTTCATTACGTTGAGTAACCCTTCGTTGGACACGAAATCATTTCCACCGTTGTTGTTGTCGCCGTTGGAAGCCATTGGACCTATTGGAAGAGCACGGTTGATCTTAGATTGGCCCCACAAACACCTTTTGAGTAAAATAAATTTAACCCACAAATACAAAAAAAACTCAAACATATAAAGAAAATGACTTTTTTTTTTTTTTATTTACAAAAGTCGGAAGGACGGAGTCCTTTTTTGGGTTTCTAGAAAAAATAGTGGAATCGTCACACTAGTATATAGACCTTCTCGCGGTCCCATATACTCATCGGATTCCACCACGCTTGTGAGCCCTACATGTGTCGGGATTAAACTAAATTAATGTAGTAAATCATACATGCGGGGACGGATTTTTATTTTCGTCCAAAATAGCCACTTTTGGGGACGGAGTTTTATTTCGTCCATTGCAACAAATTGGCATGTATGATTTGAAGACATTAGTTTAGGGAAATCTCGGCACATGAAAACCGACTTGAGTTACGGAGTGTTAGACCCTAGACTAGAATTGTCTGGCTTGTGCTCGGCTTGAATATGAGGCTCAAAGGTCACCCCCGGCATGTAGTCATGAACTACGCCACGGGCTGAGGTTTACCGCTTCGAAAGAGCCAAAGTCGAGTGGAGCTTGAAACTTTCTAGGACGGGCCTCGACGGGTTTGGGGTTGGACTTGTGCGACTCGATAGTAAGCAATTGATAAGAATATGTGCATGTAGTGTGAGGTCTAACATGTGACAAAACATTTTTTTTTTTTTTTCAAAAGAAATAAATAAAAAAAACAAATAAGCACATAATTACAACTTTCGAATCACCCGTGTGACCGATAAAAATAAACAGAAAGTAAAAGAAATTGTATGCAGGCCCGGTGCCCACACACTGTCATTCTGTTCTGTTTCTGTGCACTGTTCTGTTCCGGGAATGCGCCCAGAAGCGCGCGCATTGGGTTGCCTATGCGGAAGGCGCGCGCGTGAGAGGAAGCAGGGCAGAGGCGCCCGCTTCTGGGTGAGAACCTGCAAATCAGTGGGTTCAAGGGATTGCCTTGACCCTTAATTAAGAAAACTTTCCCCTGCAGAATTTGTTAGCACAGAAACATGGAATTGAAGGACAAGAAAGGAGGCGGGCGATTCTGGTAATAAGGGTCGGACGCGCGCGCTTGAGGCCAAGAAGGCCGGAGGCACGCGCTTCCTACCCTTTTTTCCAGAATGCCCAGAAAACAGAATAAAAGAACACCAAAAATGAAAACGCAAGTTTAACCCTCTATCGTCCCCAGCAGAGTCGCCACTGTAGATACCCCGGGGAACCACGGCTTGGCTAGATCGGTGAATTATCCTAGGATGTCTAACTTGTTTTAGATTGTTTAGAGTCGTCACCTATGTTTTTAAAGGAACATAAGAAAAACCTAGGAATAGCCTAATTTATATACAAAACCAGAGATTCGGGAGAGAAGGGTTCGGGGGTTAGGTGACGGAGTGGGAAGTACTTAAACACCCACTCCGCCCCGCTTACGCGGGTCTTGCTACTATTGGTGTTCTAATATTTACATGTCCTTCAATTAATTAAATAGAAATGTGCTAACAATTGTGATGAGAAGAAAAGAGGAAATAAAGGGGAAATAAAATAGAATTGTTTTATTTATTTAATGATAAAGATTACATGTAACAAGTAATGTTAAAGAATTACATTAAGAGATGAAGAGAAATTAACATGGTGAATTAAAGTTAAGATTAAAATGTAGGGAGATAACCTTAACTAACTTCAATATGTGAAGTAGTCATGTTGGTCATGTCCCATTAATGGGGATTGCATACATCAAGAAGAAGAAAACAAAGGAAGAAAATGGAGTTGTACCTTGAGAAAGAGGACTTGGAACCTTGACTTGAAAGTGTTGTTGTTGTAATAAAATTGTTGTAGAACAATTTGTGTAGAGTCTTGTTAATAAGAACTCTTGTTGGGAGAATTTGTGTATAATGTAGTTGGTGAATCAAGGTTGGAGTCCAAAAAGAAGCCCCTTTTCCAAGGTAGAAGATGATGGTTTTTATAGGTAAAAAAGAGAGGGAAATGATGGAGGGAAATTGGTCATCCATGTGAAATGGAATGAGCCAATCACAAATAAGATAAATGAATAAAAGAAAAATAAAAGAAATAAAAGAAATCAAATAATAAATGAAAGAAATATTAGTTTTTTGGGAAAAGGCTTAGAATTTGGGATTGGGAGTTAATGAGAAAAGGGGGGATGAATGTGGATGTAAAAAGATGGTTTTTGTGATCAAGAAAAGATGTTTGTAAATAAGAAAAGGGAGGGAAATAAGGTGCAATCCGTTACTGCCAAAGTGGGAAGCGCGCGGGTCCGGATTTTGGGTCGGGACGCGCGCGCGGCTCACTGGCAGTACGGGAAGCGCCTGCGGGTGAAAAGTGACAGAATGACCTTAAAAGTTAACTCTGTTATGCAGTTTAGTCCAAAACTAACGGAATCAGTTAGGAACTTAACCGAAGTAACAGAAATCAACAAAAATAAGTTAAATAAAAATACTTTGTATGCAATCGGGGTGAGAGGTCCAAGGCGGGGTGTCTACACACACAAATACCGTGACATTGGTTGGTTTTTGGTCTAGCTCACGTTATCACGTCCTTAATACGTGTCCAAATGCTAATTATGGCCAAGTTAACGCCCGAGTCACGACTCCTTGTGAAAGCAAGTGTGACCAAGGTCATCTTCGACCTGGTCCTTGACTTATGCGTTAATTCCAACCATAATTAACCAAAGTCATGCATTAAGGATAGGATGACACTGCGTCATTAAGCTCTAATGCTTGACCCATCCTAATCATCTGTAAGCCCAAGGCTAAGGTCCGAGACCCATCGTTAAACGAGGTCATGCCGGAATTTTGTTAAAGAGTTAAGTTAATCTTAACCTTAGCCGGGGCTTAATTATGATAAGAATGGCCCGTACATTAGAACTTTGTGACGTACTAGACCTTAGGTTCGTCTCTTTTGGTCGCTGGAAGCTGCGTGCCCTATATGACCCTCGCCCGGGAAAGTCCGTCCTTGGGAGTGTGCAATACAAGTGAAAAACGATGGGCTTATAGACGTAGTGATGGCCTCCACTGATCCAGGATTTAGATTAGTTGCGAAAAACAAGAGAAATCTTTTCCAACCAATTAGGAATAAAATGCGTTTTAAGGGAACTCAATAAATGAAAGCATGATTTTAAACTGTGCTCTAACGTTTGCTCATGTGAAAGATCCCTCAATTAAAATGCTTTTCCTAAAAAAAAAGGAAATGAAATTGACAAATTCCCCAAAATGCATGGCTCGGGTCTTTCCCCCAAAACTCGTACCCTTCGAGTCAAATCGGTCTCCCCGCCCGAGTCAAATCTCGTTATGTCAAAGTTCTTTTTCTTACTCAAAAGCATGGTTTTTTCCGAGAATCTCATCAAAGTACCCTATTGGTTTGCCCGCCCTTTCTGAACCATAGATAGCAATAGAAGCTAAATCCGTCGCGGCAGAACTTGATATAAGATTGGATGCCCAATCCTGATTGGAGGGACGAGTAAAGCTCTTAGAAAGGATGGTTAGTACGATGGGAGAACGGATTCAGGAGCTGGAAGCTAGCCGCGATGAGGTGGTCAATGTGGTCCAACGGATCCGAGAAGAGGTCAAAGATATCCTTCACGAAAAGGTTGAGGAGGTATGGGAAAGGGCGGCAGGAAGCTAAGAGGGGACCTCGAGAAGAGGTGTGATCGCCGGTACGAGTTCATGCACAGCCGAGCAGAGCTAATCGATGAAATGGAGAGACACAACTCGAGGCATGCCCAAGAATGCCTCTACGAGATTGTAAAATCCATCGAAGAACTCAAGAGATCCTCCCGAAGACTATCACCTCCACCAAGGAATATCCCCGATGACTCAAAACAAGGGGGGCAAGGGCCCCGCGAGCAAGCCCAAGCTATCACCCTGTACCATGGCAAACCCGCATCTGTCGTAGGAGGAGTGCTCCCCCAAGGAAAAGGAGCCTATTACCGTTGGTTCCATGACCTAGGGATGCCCCGGGATCAGATGCTGAGCCGGCTGCTAGATATTGGAAAAATTGAGTTGCTTAGACGCAATGTGATTTGGAATGAACCTCCCTCCCAACGCAGTGACCCGAGAAAGCACTGGAAGTACCACCAAGCCTTAGGTCATTCCACAGAAACCTGCCCAGCCCTGAGGAAAAAAATTCAGGAGCTCATCGATGAGAGAGTCATCACGAAAAGGGGAAATAAGTAGGTGTAAACCCGAGCGGAAGCACGGAAGCCAAGGATGAGATTGCAAGAAAGAGAGGAGGGAAGAAGAAACTAGGAGTGGTCTAGTTAGGTAGGTTCTAGGGTTTTCCCAAAAGTCCATTTTGGACATGTTTTTTTTTTTTTTTTTTGCTTTCCCTAAGCCTTACGAGGCAAGGTTATGTGAAGGGACGTCAAAATGATATGTAAGTGGAGTCCATTAACAGTAGGGTCTTTGGGTTTGTAAAAAAAAGGGGGGGGGGGTTGAATCCCCGTGCAATGAAAGAGTCATTTTCCTTCTATTCTCTCTAGACTTGAGACATTTTTTGCATGTTACATTGATTCTTGGAATTGCCTTAGTTGATATTATCAAATGATTGCTACACTCCCAAAATGATGAATTTACTTTAAAAAAAATGCTAGTCAATAATGATTCATTAAGGACAAATGGACACGACACAAATAAAAATGCTCAACGCAAGCAATTAATCTTGATATGAATGAATGTTGTGATCAATTGGCATAAAGAGACCATTAATGGAAATGCTTTCCCCGATACACTTTCCCCGATACACCTTCCCCGATACACAGTCCATACACTTTTTCATGCAAACCCTGGACGCAGGTCAAAAGGCGTCCCAAAACATGAAAAATAAAGGATGTTGTTGCTCAACCATCGGGATTCAATCGTCACCGCACTTGCGTGACTAAGGAAAGCATTTCCCAGCTCCCCAATGATGAAAAGAGGGAAAGGAGATGAATGTAAAAACAAAAAAAAAAAAGAAAAAAAAGAAATGAATCTACAACCAAGAGGAGCCCCACCTCAAAAGAGGCTCATTTATCTCAAAAGGAGTTCACCACGAAGCAAAACAGTCCACATCGAAAGGGGGAACAACATCCTTCAAAGGGACACAAAAGGCGATCCATGGCCGAACTACGGCGACCTGAGCTCCTCAAAACTGAGGGGAACGTAGGCAAACTTCGGGTCCGGTCACAACATGAAACAAAATCACCAAACCTTGGTCTTCTCAAAGTGACCAAGTCTTCCCCCATGGTCTCATTAATGACCGATTTTCCAGAAATGCCTAGCCTGGTCTCATCAATGATCAACTCCCCTAAACACATTCTCCCTCCGATCCTGCCATTGATCGAATCTTAATCTCAATTGATCGCAACATTTATACATGTTAAGGCTAATTGCTCGCCATAATCTTGACTTAATAATAAACATGGTCCATTCAAGCAATCACTTTGATAATATTGATTAAAGCAAATTCTGAATGTCTCGACAAGTCTTCTTTTCTACATCTTAGGAAAGAGCCAAACACCGAATTTCTGTCCGTAGGCTTCCTTTCTCACAAAAGGGACTCACTCCCGCAAATGCCTACGTCAATCTCGTTTGGAGCAAGAATAATTTGCTACCTTCTGTGTCTTGAGTCAATTAGGGCACTCCTAGAGGCAGAAGGAACAAAAGATATTGGAAAGAGGGTTGGAGGGGATGAAAGCCCGGAAAGGATGACTCCTGCAAGAGACAAGTTGTACTCCAAATAATGGACAGGGCGTGCTCCGAACGGAGGGCAAGGTGCCAAGGAAGGTTCACTCCCAAGGGATAGCCAAGGTCTAAAGGATGGTTCTCAATCAAAGGAAAGGAAACAGGGCTAGCAAGCCATAACGGCGCTTCGAAAAGATTAGCGGGAAGGTCATGCTTTGGTAAGACTAGTCAGAGTCAAATCCCGGAGTCAATCCCCTAACTTTTCAAAATTCCCCAGAGGTCCTCAGAAAATTTTGGTCAAAAAGAGTCAACTCCCTGCGTCAACCGTACGGATGGTTTGTCCCCAGTAAAAATTCATATCAGCAGTCCATGCCAGCAAACTGCCCACAAGTTAAACCCACTTTCACTTGTTCAAAAACCTGTCAAAGCATATCCCAGTTGTACATAAGCCCTCATGAGGCCCGAGCTATGCATAAAATGAATTTGCAAATACAAGAGATTTAAACATTAATAGAATGACAGGTTTTCATACACGTTGCTTTGCAAAAATAAGACAAAACAAATGAAAATTGTCCAAACAGGTACAACTACTCGGAGTCGGGGTCCAAGTCAGGTGATGGCAAATCAGAGATTCCCGGACCCCGAAAGGAATAAGCGCAAGAGACTTTGCCAAGCTCATGTCCTCACCAGTAGGTGGCTGAAAAGAACGCCAAGAAAACTGGGATGAGGTACCCGGATGATCAACAAACGACGATTCGGGCCGCTCTAAGGTTAGATGGGCAAATGGATCCGGAGCAATTTCATGGGTACCCGAAGCCCGAAGAGAATCCCGGAGAGAGCCTGTATCCACGGCACTCATGGACTGACTGCGAACATAGGAGGGAGGCAGCTCCACACTCGATGCCCTCTGACGAGGCCTCTCCTCCCCGCTCACAGAACTCCTGCCTGGCACAAAACTGTACTCTGCTCGAGGCCCCTTGGAAGAACGACCGGTGAACTTCCTAAACCATTTCTTGGCCCGCCTTAAGAAGCCTGGATGCCTCAGCAGTGCTCGTCCTGCAACCTGCACATGAAAACACAAATGGCTCAGCAAAAGAGACAAAAATTAAAGGTGTCTGTGTGTAAAGAAGAATCATATCGCCTCAACCGGGATCTCCTCAGCTGGAACCCTTTCCCCTAGAGTAGACAAGTCCACCTTGTGAACCCTGCCATCCACACAGACAAAAGAATAGTCTGTCCAAACCGGTGCGACTACCCCAGAATCCACCACCTGTGGCGACCGCAACCTTATGGCCACAAAACGGCCGTATGGCTCGCCGGTGAACCAGCGGCATCCACTCCCATGAGATAGGGGTCCTCCCCTCAGTCAGCCACAAACATGGTCTCAGGAGGATCAACGGGCGCCCTCTGCACGAGCTCCAACCCGTGCTGCCATAGGACCCTCTCGCCTAAATAAAAGGCCTCGCCCCGGAATCCCACTAGCAGCCTCCTCTGTCTGGTCACCCGCAGCACCTCGCTCTGACCAAAACCTATCTCCTCATACCTCGACCAAGGAAACAGGTTCAACTCCGCCGGCATGGCTCCCCTCAACACCGCCCTCACATCAGCATAACGGACTGTGACCCGTCCTTTGGACCACTTCTTTTCTCGGGCTTCCCTAGCCCAGCAAGTCATGACCGGAAAAGTGAGGTCTCAGTTAAGAGTAGGCCTCCACGGATAGTTCCCAAAGACCTCGTAGTACCATGCCTAAAAAGGAAAAGGCAGAAAAATCATCAGAACAAAAACAAGGAAAAAGCCGAATGCCAAGAGTAAAGCAAAGGCAAAAAAGAATGAAAGAGGGAAAGGAAATACCTCTAGGACGAACTGGAAGCAAGCCAAGGACTTGCTCGCTTTCCGACTATACTTGTCGAGCTCCATGTATAGCTCGCCAAGGCCGGCCTCACCCCAAGCAATGCCTCTGATGGCCTCGAGAGTAGTCAATAAGCCGAGAAGAGGAAACATGCACATCGTGTCGGCATTGGCAAAAATGGTATTTCCAAGAAGGAGCCATACTTATGAGCGCCCGAGTTGCTCAGCTGTAATCCGGCCTGCCCAATACTCCAGAAAGTTGGCCCGGATGGCCCTCTCAACATTCTGCACCAAAATGCCCAAACTCTTGGTAGGTCCTGAGAATCTAATAAGTGCTCTGATCTCTGTCTCAGGGATCCTGTCCCTCCAAACAACCTGGATGTCCGTCAAAGGAGAGCCCAGAAATGGCCGCAAAATCGACCGGAGTCACCGTCACCTCCCCCCAACTCAAGTGGAAAGTGTGGGTCGTGTCCCACCAATACTCGCCAAGGGCATTGAGAAGTCCCATGCTCTTATTGGTGTTCGCCAACTTGCCCACGGCCTCGATAAAAGGCACCAAGCTGGTGCGCTCCACCCAATCCCTCGGACCAGGTGCGCCATCAATGGACTCGGGCATGGCTTCCCACAAAGAGAAGCAAACATCCGGCGATCCTCGAGATTTGGGATCACCACCCTGCAGGTAAACATAGCAAAGGTATGAATAACACAGTTTTAAAATACCAATGCTCATGATGAATGCAAATGATAAATTGAAAACAAGAAGTGAACATGCATTGAAGTTCTCCGTCCCCTTTCAAATTGCATAGACATTTGAGAGTTGTTTATTTGAAAAAATGTTTCCGTCCCCTTTCAAATTGCATAGAAATTTGAGGGTTGTTTATTTGAAAAAAAAAGAAAATGTTTCCGTCCCCTTTTAAATTGCATAAACATTTGAGGGTTGTTTATCTGAAAAAAAATGTTTCCGTCCCCTTTCAAATTGCATAGCAATTTGAGGGTCATTTTGGAAAAATGTGTCTCCATCCCCTTTCAAATTGCATAGACATTTGAGGGACATGAAGTTTTAGGGTCTAAGTCCCTTGCAAAGAATAAACAATATTTCTTAGCATGTACGTAGGTGGCAACATCCCGAAACACGCTTAATAGCCAGTCAAAGCCTAGGGTACAAGCGTTTCATGCACAAAAGTGCGGACAACACACTTTAAATTTCAAAGTATGACTAGGCACGTCCGATTGAGGAAATGAACGCATGCCCATAATCCTCAAAGCTTCAATTTCATGAAAATGAGACCAATTTCGCAAAATGCACCAAAAGGCCCGAGAATCCCAATTTGCATGAACATAAGCCCTAGGTCTAGGGAATGCACCCATTTGACATAAAAATGCTTAGGAATTCTTACCCCTTCACCTTGACATAGATGTACGGTGGGAGACTTGTAGAAACCCACTCCCACATCCCGGAGATCAACGGTGTAGCCGTGGAAATTCTGAGCCATATCAAGCCTCATCTCCTCCCCTCTAGGGTAGCCCGAGCGCGCCTGTCCCTTCATAAGCAATCCTTGAGCGATCTAGAAGAAAAAAATTCAAAAGTTGATGGAGTTTTTCCTCTCAATTTCATCCCCGTTCTCTCTGTTTTTTCGGCTGCGTTTTGGAAAAAATGAGCAGACCATCCGTATGGCTGCTGTGTTTTGAAAAAGAAGGGACGACCCCTCAATCCATATGGATGGTTTGGGCGAGGGAAGACCTCAGCCCAAAAGTTACACTTTGGCCCCTGGCGCCTACCCCGAGAAGAACTTAGGCCCCCTCCCCTTGGAAAATGTCCAAAATCTCCCTAAGTGGAACACTATGGCCGTCCTTGACATAAGCCCAGTAAAATTTGTGAGGATTATCTCCCGGCAGTCTTTGACGTAAGCCCAGTGAAATTTGTAAAAATTGCTTGATGTGAGAATACCCTAAGCCCGGTGAGGAAATCATATCCCCCGGCCGTTTGTAAGCCCGTCTTTGCCTAGTATAAGCAAGGTCCCATCCTTGACATAAGACATGACTCAGAATAGTCAAGTTGACCATGTCCTGCCTTTGACCCCGAGAGTCATGCTTCCTTGTGTAAGTCAACCCTCTCCATAGAGCCAAGTTGACCATGTCCCGCCTCTGACCCCGAGAGTTATGCTTCCTTATGTAAGTCAACCCTATCCATAGAGCCAAGTTGACCATGTCCCGCCTCTGACCCCGAGAGTCATGCTTCCTTATGTAAGTCAACCCTCTCCATAGATCCAAGTTGACCATGTCCTGCCTCTGACCCCGAGAGTCACGCTTCCTTGTGTAAGTCAACCCTCTCCATAGATCCATGTTGACCATGTCCCGCCTCTGAACTCGCCAAGAGTCATGCTCGTCCCCCTAGGAAATGATGACTGATATCTGCCTAGCCCTTAGGTTTGGATAGCCTCAAAACTTCTCTCATTTTCCGAACTACGTTAGGCTTGATTCCCCGCAAACGGGATACCTAGGAATCCTATACCCCTAGGTCCAGCTATGCAAACCAAAATCGGTCAAGCCGTCCTCCCATCAGATTGGGATGCTTATTTTTATCGACAACCCTGCTTTTCCAAAGCGACGTTGCCGAGGGGCTCTGTAAGTACCCCAATCTGAAATCGACCAACCTTAGAGGAACTCTTAGCACCATTCAGGGATAAACTAATGGGCTGGGACCTCACTAGGATAAACTGAAAATTCCAGGACTGCTCTGGAATTAAACTTGGAAAAATCTTGAAGCTCACCAGGCTGAGCCGTACGGATGGTTTGGACGCGGGAGAGGCCTAGCCGTACGGCTAGTTTAGGCACCCATAGTCCTTATAAATTGAGACCCTTGCTGATCATTTCGGGGGGGGGGGAGAGAAATATAGCTTTGTAGGTGAAACTCTGCAGAAATTCAGCCTGAGTGAAACACCACCAAACACTTGAGTGAAAAGAGAGGAAGATAGGCCATAACCGCTAGAGGTGAAGCCTCCTTCTCCCCATTTTCTCTCAATCTCAAACTCTTTTGTTCTTGTTCATGTTGTTTATTTACTTGCATTTTAAGCCTTGCCCTTGTCAAGCACCTTTTGTATTGCAAGTCTTGCCCTTGTCAAACACTCTTATATTGCAAGTCTTATCCTTTCAAGAACCTTCTATTCTTGTTATATGTATCTTGGAACCAAATCATGAAATGATTCAAGGTGCCCTCACATCCAAGTATGTGAAAAGGGATAAAACCTAAAGAAGATCATGGTTTGTTAATTTCTTGTCTTTAAATAGTTTGATGATCCATTTTCATGGTGAAAGCATGTATCTTTATGTTGTATTTGGCCATGATGATCATGCTGGGTGATAAAGTTCCAATCTTTATCATCCGAACCTTGATTTAGCCTAAAATCCCACATTTGGGTCATAAAGATTCAATCTTTATGTCATTTTGTTGTCCCTAAAGGCTTCATCTTGTATAAAGATCCCATTTTGATGGTAAAGTTTGAATCTTTACTCATCAAAATGGCCATCTTGGCTCAAAGGCCACTTTCATCACCTTTTCTCAATAATTCCCCAATGATTGTCTTAATCACATCCAAAAACCTTGTTTTGGTGTCTAATTCAGTGATTAATGACATAGGGATGATTTTATTTGTGTTTTGTTACAAAAGAATGGCTACTTTGTCCAGGGGCATGTTTCAGTCCAGTTCCCTTTTAATCCAGAATGTTTACAAAAGAACCCCCCTTTCTGTTAAAATCCTAACCATTTTCTGTTAAAGTCAGTTTCTCCCGTTTTCTAATCACACACACACACACACACACACATATGCACTTTTCGTTAACAAACACAAGGGAGACTCGGCTTTGTCCGAGGCGGCTTGGGTGACGTGAAACTCTTCCCAAGCCGTAACCTGACCTCCGAACTCATAAATCTCTAACCATTTTCATTTGTTGGGTTAAAAGTTAACAAATGTGGCGACTCCGTTAAGTTTGTGAAGTTACACGTGTTTGGCTTTTCTTCCTCAAAACAAACCCGCGTTTTGCTCCGAGGGGGAGGATCCTTACACAGGCGCAAGTTCATTTGTACCTGTTCGTGGGAGATTTCTCGGTACGTTTGCTGAGATCGTTTTATCCTCGAAGGATTTTTCCGTAACTCTTTGTAGAACCAGTAAGGGGGAAATAAATTCTCTTTGGAGAGTATTCATACATGCGACTCGATCTGATAAGTTTTCTGAATCCTCTTGTTTTCTGTTAGCTGTTTTCCTGGTACGCGTTCCTTTGCTTTTATTATGCTCTTGGCTATAAACTGTATTACTATTAAATTCGTGATTGTCCCTTTTAATTGATTAAATCCGTTTAATCTGAAATGGTTCGAATATTTTATTCCAGTAGTCTGAGAGAATTTATTAATCATGTCTTCATCCGGTTATACTGCTCCATTCAAGTCCCTTGTTGACACTTCAGATCTGCCAAAGAAGTTCACTGGAATGAACTTCAAGTTCTGAGAGGAGCGAATGAAGATCTGGTTGTCAATCAAGGGAATGACTGGTATACTAACTGAAAAGTGCCCTGCCATTAATAATAAGTACCCTAAAACAGCGAAGACTGCTACCCAGTGGACGGAGAGAGATGATATTGTTCGTGAATGCATATTTTCGGCTCTATCGAATGTGCTCTTTGATGTATATTGTTCTACTCCCCTCACTACTGCATTGTTATGGGAAACGATTAACACAAAGTATAACACTGATGATGTGGGTATTTTGAACGACACTACTCTTCTATTTATGCGCTGACATTTAGTTCTCTCTCACTTCTTTCAATTGACACACTCGACGCAGATAGCTCCGGTGGTCCGCGCTTCTGCCTCTATCAGGCGGCGACCGTACGGCTCACTAGGATCCATACGGTGGCTTGTGATCCGTACGGTCGCCATCCTTAAAATCCTAGATTTTTGCCTTTTTCCAATTTGTTCTATTGTGTGTGACCCAATATGATTATTGTTGGGTATGCATATTATAAACCACTCCTATTACCTAGATTTGATTGATCCTATAACCTTATTTTACTCTTTATGGAATTTAGGTATTATTGTACGAAGTTTTATAACTTCATTAGTTAAGTCCATTTTTAGTTTAGTTAGGCTTAGAAGATCAGCCCCTCAAATTTTAAAGAAATGCTGCTGCTGTTAATGTTGTGAAAATAGCCAAGTCTTCCTACCTACCTACCACTTATTGAGCGACCGCCCATTGAGAGACTGCTCACTGAGCGACCGCATGCTCTATGATGGTTGTAAAAGTTTAGGCGACCTTTTGATTCTTGCTGCTGCAAGAATGTATCGACCGCAAGACCAAGCGACTGCAAGAATGGCTACCGCACAACCATATGAAGACCAAGAAAATACAAGTTTGATTTAAACGTTGCAAAATTCAAATTTGAATTTGGTCGTTATGTTTGGTACAAGATAGTACATCTTGCCCACTAACTTTTGCAACTAAAAGACAAAGATATGAGCTCCAATCAGAATGCTCCAGCTCATCATCTTCCAAACTTGTCTAACAGCTATCTCTCTCACCCAAGGCTATAATAGCCCTTTCTTTCTTCATTGAAAGGGTGCTGAGATTCATAGAGAGAAATTGCTGTTGAAATACTTGCTGATTGAAGATCATAACTCAAGATTTCCATAATCATTTGAATCTTCAAGCAATCGCCTTCAAATCTTCAAAGTTACCCAGAAACCTTCAAGAATATCAAATCTCAAGCCCAACAACATTTAAAGATTCATTAGGCTCTCAATCATATAGATTACGTAGAGCTCTTAATTCTTACACACATACCCTCCTATTGATCAATCACATAGATTGCATCATTAGGGATACACAGGTCTAAGTCTAGGATTTGTTCTTCATAGAAAGTTGGTGTTGATTCAATAATTCATCTTTGTAATTTGTACTCAAGAAGAATCAATATATACCTCCATTCAAAATCCAAGACTGACCATCTTGGTAAAGGACGTAGATCTTTTAACAGATCAAACATTTCTAAATCATCGTGTCATTTACTTACTGCAATTTACTTTCTGCAAATTTACTTTCAGCTATTGTTCTTATTGTTCATATTAATCTTGTTTGTCGTTTAGTGTTTTGATCTTTATAGATATTCAACTTGTTATGAATTGTGTTTGTGCTGGTCCCAAAGGGCAACAAGGGTATGAAAAATAGCTAGGGGGGGTGAATAGCTGTTTTAAAATCCTTTTCGTACCCTTGATAAACTCAATTTCAAATGCGCACTTTATCAAGTAAGTGTTATGATATTCGCCTAAGTGAATGAGTGAAATGCACAGCGGAATTTAGTAATGTAAATAGGCGCAAAGTATGATAAAGGAGGCGCACACACATTCTAAGTATTTTGGCTCAAAGTGGGTGAAAAAAGAAACTAAGGCAAATGATATAACAAACACAACATAGTTCAATCAATCAATCTAAAATGAATAAACAATCAAATAGTTAGATATGATATGAACTTGAAAGGAAATAGCAAGATAGTAAGTACGCGCTATTTGGAGAGGTTCGATCGGGAAAATGATCTACGTCCTCTACCAAGATGGTTAGTCTTGGATTTCTAATGGAGATCTTATATAATGAGAGAGTGTTACAAATTACAATCGTTTTGAGCTTATACACTAACTCAAGATCTAATTCTATGAAAGAACAAATCCTAGACAATAACCGGTGTATCTCTAAAAGAAAGATCTAAGTGATCAAACTTAAAGAGGTGCGTGTGTGATTTTAGATTCAAGGCTCTTTAGATCTTTGAGATTGAGAGCACAAGAAAACTAAAGTTTTTTTGCTTGAGGATCTGGGCTAAGGATGAAGTTATGGAGATGTTCTTGAGAATTCTGGAAATAACAAAGGCAATCTTCAAATCTTCAACAAATGCTTGAGAGAGAAATTCTTGAAAAGCTTAGCAACTTCAAATGGTTGAAGTTATGGGGTATTTATAGTAGAGCCCCAAAAACTAGCCATTGGAAATCCTTGGTGAGTCAGAGAAAGGACGGATGTGCTGTCGCTCATTGAGTGGAGCACGTGTCCTTTTATAGCCGTTAGACACATAACACAAATATGACCGTTATGGACAGGTGTCCTTAGATGCGGGTGAATACGTGTTATTTAACCACCGTTGGATCATTGGCGTAGTTTGAATCTCTTCAAGTCTTTGAATCTTCAATAAATCACTGAATGTTATTTCAACATTTATGCGCGTTGAGCCAAGGGGCGCGTAGATATAGCGTTCTGAGTCATCTGAGGCGCATGAGCTATTCTAGGTACATACTCATGCGCACGCTTAAGGAGGCGCATGGTGCATGGGAGAGGCGCATGGCGCGTGGCTTAAACTCAAAGTGTGATTTTCTTGAATCTTGATCTTCTTGCCCTATTCCTAAGCCTATTCTATTACAATGGACAACCTAAAAAATGAAGTATAAATACTTCTTACGTGTGGGACTAAAGTCCATGAAATAAAACTTAGGTGATAGATCAATCAAATCTAATCAATCCTATTACATTGAAACTGAGATATAAGTGGGCATACCCAACAATCTCCCCCTATTTGATTGATGCCATTACCTACTATATCAGGGACAAACATTATACTTGATAATAACATGTCCAAATAAATAAATTGGTAAATCATGTCTCAAGTTAATGCACACACTAGTCTAAGATATAGATTTCTAATCTATTCCAATAAAGATAAACCATTACAAATGGAAAGATAGAAATGACAGTTTATAACACATTCAACATGATATGAGTTTTAGTTTTGAAATGTGTTTAAACAAAGCTCAATGCATGAAATATGAAGAAGTTCAAGTATGATGCATATGATTTTAAACAACATTCAATGTTCTACAAACAAGAAGTTTTAGTGAACAAGTTTTGAAACAAAAGTGATGTTTTGTTCTCATTAAAACTCGAAAAATAAGAGTTGGTGATTACAAGTTTTGAACATAACAAAAACAAAAGATGTGCTGAAACATGTAAGCACAAAAACACTAACAAAAGGATTCTAAACTCAAAAGAGTTCTAACAACTTAAAAACAAAACATAAACTAAGGGTTGGGAGGAGGCGCGTCGTCATCCTTCAATCCTTCTTCTATTTCTGAAACAGAGCGCTGGATTTGTTTGGAGAGTTGGTAACAACGGTTTACAACACCGTGAGTATCAGTGACACCATCTTTAATGTAGCGCAAATGATCAACATTTATGTTTTGATACTCATTAATGGTGCGCTGAGTGATGGATTGCTATTGTGAAAAGTTTTCAGTGAAGGCTTGAAAGTTAGCTTCAACAACAGCTTGGGCAGTAAGTATATCAGCGGAAACTCTATCTGTGCACCTGTCTGCTGGAATGCGCGGCATTGAAGTGAGTGACAACTAATTCCTTCAAAACATCAATCTTTAAGAGAAATGAATTAATGCCAATATGCGCGCCAGGAGCAGAGCTGGAAGAGGGCGCAGGAGTTTCAGGAGCTGAAGGCGCATGGGATTCAGGAGCTTTGGGTTCTGCACCAGGATCAGCACCATAAACAGTTAAACACAGGATTTCTAGTTCATCCTAAACTTCTTTGAGTTTATCAACAACACTCAGTAATTTTTGGCTATCTCCAGCCACCATCTCAAACAACTTCCTTATATCACCTGCTATATTCAACTCTACCTCCCTTATAGCGTTAATGAAATCTTGGCCATCAGTGAGTTTGATGCCACCATCTATGCGCTCATGTAGGGAAGCAAGAGTACCTTTGAAAAGTTCATTCATTTGATCTATAGCGTCATTCCATTGTTGAGGAGTAAGGAAATGTTTGTCCTTGATATTCGCATCTATGCGCGCCATCTCCCCCTTAATGGCAGCAATCTCATCAGCTTGCTGAGTAAGCATAGAAGTGTGAAGCTCTAACTGTGAATTCATCCGAGCTTGGCCTTACTAGAGTTGCTGTAGCAGTGAAATAACTACAGTCATATCAGGAGTGGGAGGAGGAGGTGCAGGAGAAGTATGGGGCGCAGGAGGTGATTGAGTAGGAGCGCTAGGAGAAGGAAGATATTCATCGCTTGAAGTAGGCTCTACTGAAATAGTTGGGGTGCAGAATCACGAGGAGAAGGCGCAGAAGGGCTCTTGCGCCTAGTCAAGGGCTCTGGCTCCCCCTGAACTGGATCATCACTTAAGTCACCAAAAAGTTCATCAGATAGCCTATCTTTGAGTGCTTGGCGCTCAGCAGAGAGTGGCTCTGAAGTTAGTTTCTGAGCTGGAGCAGGAGCAGAAGGCTTTGATGGAGGCGCACGAACAATAGGAGGCGCATTAGTGGCAGGCGCGCGTGCATCATCACTAGACCCTGCACCTTTGCGCTTTCAGACTTGGAAAAATCAGCAGCCTGTTTCAATCTGTAGTCTTCATCCCTCTTTTTCTGCGCTTCTAGTCTACGGGCTTCTTTAGCGCGTTTAAGTTCTTTCTCTTCTTTTGTTTCAGTTCTTGGGCGCTTAGGAGGTCTGCTTTGTAACGCCCATCCTTAATCTCGTTAAATATTTGACTTATTTGTTAAATTCTTGACGTGCTTGCTTAAATTCTTGAACTTGCATATTATGTGCTAGTTTTACTTGAATTAAAATCTTAACTGCTTTAGAATATTAAGGTGGTTAAATGTCTAGTTTTGACTTTTGGGTGATTTGTGAAAATATGACTTGAGGGGCCTTTTTGTCAAAGTAGAAACTTGAGGGGCCTAATTGCAATTTCTCGAAAGTTATAAGTATAAAGGCTGGGTTGCCTTCTCTGATTTTCATTTTCTCAATTCTTCTCGTACGTTCTTTCCTCTGTTCCATAGAAGGGAGTTCAATTTTACCCTATTCTCGACTCCTCGCGATTAATTATCACTTCGTTCGTGATTCTGGTCCCGGATAAATATTCGTGGCATTGAATAGAGCGTTCCAGACCGATCAGAAATTAATTTGGGTCAACTTGATTTTTGACTAGGTAAGTTATTAACTCCCCCTTACTTGTAATAACATGCATATATGTTATTCCCGCTACTTGTTCTTGTTAAAATTTTGTTTTGAGCAATTATTGTGATACTTGTAATTTTGGGACGAAGGGAGTATAAATATACGCAGTGCATATGAAGGAAACTTGAAATGGTAGGCTACTGGGTTTGTTAAAAGAAAAGTATAGAAAAGTTACTCCTATTCGTGAGACGGTAAAATAGTAACTCGATTTAAATATTATTAGAAAAATTGTACCATTATTTGTGGTACGGGGAAATGAATGGAAGTATCCCTAAATGGGTATAGTAGTATAATATAAAATTGTACTTATACTTTTGGGGACGGTGAAATATTTAATTGGGAATAAAAGAAGATTATTCTATTACTTATGGGACGGGGATAAATTAATAAAGTGTCCCTATAGAAGTGTTCTGGGCATGTTAAAATGCACTCTTGAATGTTAGAAAGTGTTAGTGGGTTTATACTCCTACATTTGGGACGGAGAATATATAAGTATAAAAGTCTCTGTTAAAATAAGAAAGTATAATTGAAATGAGTGATTTAGGCTTGTTATTATACTCCTGGGTTTGATAATATATTGATAAAAATTATACTCCTACGCTTGGGACGGAAAATTATTTAACCTGGGAAAGAATTCGGATTTTGGCATTTTTGGGCCTTGGGCGACCGCCCATTTTGGGCTGGGCGACCGCCCATCTATCTGAAGTATTTTGTTCTTGGAAAGCCTGATTTTGGGCGACCGCCCACACCATTTTGTGCGGCCGCCCATATGTCCTGAAAAATTGTAAAACTTGTTTAATGATTGTATAAGTTGGAAATAACCCTTGTTAAGGCATATAGCCTTAGGATAAGATGTCCTAGTAAGTATTGTGATACCTTAGGGGTATCAGAAGTGAGTCTTGAACATGATTACTCATTTAATTAAAATGAGAACTTAGTCTTGTACATGGACACTTATAGAACTCAAATGAGAACTTAAGTATAAGAGTAACAACTCTTTTATATGTCTTGAAAGTGCTATGAACAAGCACTTATGTGTTATGCTTGTCTTGAAGCCAAGGATTGTGTACCTTAGGGGTATAAAACAATGTTTTGAACTTGAACATCCTAAGAATAGGATTGAGAATTGGTAAGAGTAAAGTGTATAACTCTTATACATGATTGAATATCCAAAGAAAAGGGATTAAAACATGAATATAAGATTAATAAATCTTGTATATGCCTTGACACCAATATGTGGGTAAGGTGTAAACTCGAAAGTGCTCAGAACAAGCATTAACGTGAATAAGAAATATTCTTGACTTGTATGTGCAATCATCGCACATAGTTGCTTGATAACCATGTGACTTCTTGATTACTTGAAGCTTGTGTCCCGTTGAGCTAGTCCACGAATCTTGGATTAGTCTCCCCTCTCGTAGCTAAAGTTTGCGTACCTAAAAGACACCAACTAATGCCTTGAACTTGAATATCCTAGGAATAGGATCGTGAACTTGATTGGGAGATGTATAGCTCATCTTCTTAATTAAAATGTGAATATAAGATGAGTAAATCTTGTACTTGTCTTAAATAACCAAAGAGTTGGACTGATAACTTAAGTATAAGTTAATTAACTCTTGTACATGTTTAACCATCCAAGAAAATGGATTGAGAACTTGGATACAAGATAATAAAATCTTGTAAAAGTCTTGACTGTCTTGATTGTCTTGAAAGTCTTGAATGTCTTAAAACCATTACAGGAATATGGTAATAACTTGAAAGAGTCTTGATGTGTATATGCAAATCTTGCATATATTTACTTGATATAATGTGGCTTCTTGATTGATTGGTACATGACATGAATAACCAAATAATTGGGTTATGGAACTAGGTAGAGAATGATTAACTCTACTACATATTTGAACTTGATACGTGTATATTGGAAGTGCTATAAATAAGCACTAAAGTGTAAGTGATTTAGTTTAGTCATGTATATACTTAATGAAGTATATAAAGAATGAAGAAGATATCTTGTCTTGAAATGGTTCCTAAAGAAGATAGGGACTAGTGTAATATGAAGATAATTCATATAATCGTGAATACTACGATTTAAATTAATAAGAATGATTACAGAACACAATATGTGTTGGAAAATGTATTCGATTACTAACGATACATATACGTGAGATATGACTGTGTCTAGGTACAATGTGACCTATTCTACTACGTGTTTAGAGTCTAAGGTATTGGGCTCTACTTAATAGTAAGGGTATCGGGATAGACACTTTAATGTGTTAAACGTGATATAAATATGTACGTGCAAACTTGGCATGTGACAAAGTGAAATACCCTACTACTTGACTGAAGTCTGTTATAAATGGACTCTTAATTGGATTGATCGTGTTACATGGACACTTTCGTGCCATAGTTGAACTTGATTGGTATTCGCAATAATTGAGTACGTGTACTTATATTCTCGTGAGCACATGATACATAGTTACATGGTGCATATTCTCGTGAGCACATGATACATAATTACATGGTGCATATTCTCGTGAGCACATGATACATGATTACATGGTGCATAAAGAGTAGTCCACTAATAAGGGACTGAGTTCTGTTTCCGTAGTTCAAGTAAATATCTACTTGTGCATTCTTGGTGAGTCCAGCTGGTTCTCCTTGCTTGTTCGAAAATATATAGGTTCACGCTTGTCGCGAGAGCTGGGGTTTAAGTGACAATCGGGTCCCTATGTATTTCCGCCCGACCCCTTACTACTGGCCATAGTAAGGGCATAGCTTCCTTGGTTGGAGCAATAAGCCTGACCTAAGTGAATGCTAACTCCCGTCCCTAACACCATGTGGATCTTGTTATTGTGGATGACACTGAATACCAGGTCTCCTTATATACTGTTCTCCCGTCCCGAACACCACGTGGATCTTGTTATTGTGGTTGACACTGGTTACCAGGTCTTCTTATATACTGCACAGCAGTCTCTTGTTCCTGTTCTTGGTTGTCCTCAGCTAGAAAAGCATCGACAACAAATGGTATTCTTGGGAGAAATAAGGAAGGATTCAGGTACAATGCGTGATAGGCCTATGTGCATCTTGGTGAGCTGGTTTAGCCTCTCACACTACTTGACTACTTGTTACCTGATCATATCTTGAGCTTGATTACTTGTTGAGTTGGCTTAGCCTCTCCTATACTTGTTACTTGATAATACTTGATATATGTTTAGTTGAGTATCTACTTGTATTGCATGATAACATGACATATAGTTGCATGTTAATAGCTTACTGAGATTTATCTCACCCTTTATTTGTTTAATTGTTTCCCCCCCCCCCCAGGAAAGCAGGGGATAGTACGCAGTGAGGCTCGATTTAGCTGGGAACTTACTCAGCAGGATATTCTTGTTCGAAGTTAGTGTCCTTTTATATTTTGGCAAGGACGATCTTGTATGAGTTAATAAACTCTGGGCTTGTATGGGGTAGTATTTGTTGTCCCTAGACAGTTCTTGATGCCAGCTTATTTGCTAGGCATGTCTTCCGCTGTATGTAACCTTGTTTGGTTTTAATTTTCTTGGTCTAGAACTCGTGTGAGCTATCTTAGCTCCCTACTCTTGAGTATACATATCATGTCAGTTTTGTTTTTAACAGGTATTATTCCTGTTTTCCGTTAGTTTCTTATTTCTTGTTAGTTACGCGCACCAGGTTCGAGGTTCTATTAGGGAATCCCGGGACTTGGGGCGTGTCAGTGTGGTATCAGAGCTATGGTTTAGCTCTAAGCCTGGATAGGGTCTATGGCCTAGGTGGGTTTAGTCTTGGGTGTGTTTTCGACGCCGAGTGCTTCGTTACTTGTTGTCATACCAGGCATAGGACTGGTGTTGATAGCGTTAATCCAATTGGATTAGATGGTTGGAGAATCGAGAGCGCGAGTCTTCAAAGACTTAAGCGTATCTATCTTGTCTTATGGACATTGTATCGTGCTATATATGCATGCTTGTCCTTATCTCGTGAATTATGTGAAAGTGTATTCTCTAGTAAGAGACTACGTGTTGATATTGTTATGAATAAGAGCTTGATAGAAGTGTGGGTGATAACACCCTATACGTTCTATGTTAATTTGGTCGTGTCACCGGTATGGGACATTGATGTGATACGTGTTATGGCTTGGCTCTTACGTGTTATGATTTGGCTTTCTATATGTTATGTCATTCTTGTTTACCACAATAGATGGTAATTATTTCTATGCTAGTATGCTTGACTATATATGTGAGCATGATAGATTTATGCATAACCTTTATGTTCTGCATTGAAAGTCTAGAAAGGGTTCTTGAGATTGTACTGGGTATTTAACCTATGTGATTGACAGTGGAGTTTCTACACCAAACTAGATGGATGTATCCATTCTTGATGAGAAACTGGGTTATCTTGAGTTGTTACAGTGCGAATACAGTGCTGACATCTGGATTAATGTTCTTGACCTCGATTGAGTTAAACGAGTTGAAGATTCAACTTGAGAAATTTCTTGATAGAGGATATATCTATTTTGAAGTGGATGCCTGAAGTAACTATCCTTGTTGACCTATAAGTGGAAACAACCAAGGTACGTGTGTTCTTGAGATTTCGTGATCTTGTTAGAGATTCATTAATGAATTTCGAAGGCAGCACTATCGTTAATCACCTGGTACTGAGAGCTACATCTTTCGATGGATTTTCTCGATGGATTGATATACGTGAAGTCAGTTTTGAATATTGAAACGATGGATAACCACGACTTCAGTATCTGAGATTGCCTAGTGAATTTGACTAGTATTACAGTGATCTGGAGGATATGACCAGTTCTATTATTTTAGTGGATATGTCAAGTTTCACCGATATAGTGGATTGACTAATCGAGTCTACTTGACTTTATGTGTTTTGATGTTATAATTTATACATCTAAATTGCATAGAATATTTGTGAGTATCTGTGCATAGTCTTGATGCTCTTGAGTTCTACTTGTTGATTATATATGTTATAATCTTGATCTAGTAAAAATTCGAGGACGAATTTTCTTTAAGGAGGGGAGGATGTAACGCCCATCCTTAATCTCGTTAAATATTTGACTTATTTGTTAAATTCTTGACGTGCTTGCTTAAATTCTTGAACTTGCATATTATGTGCTAGTTTTACTTGAATTAAAATCTTAACTGCTTTAGAATATTAAGGTGGTTAAATGTCTAGTTTTGACTTTTGGGTGATTTGTGAAAATATGACTTGAGGGGCCTTTTTGTCAAAGTAGAAACTTGAGGGGCCTAATTGCAATTTCTCGAAAGTTATAAGTATAAAGGCTGGGTTGCCTTCTCTGATTTTCATTTTCTCAATTCTTCTCGTACGTTCTTTCCTCTGTTCCATAGAAGGGAGTTCAATTTTACCCTATTCTCGACTCCTCACGATTAATTATCACTCCGTTCGTGATTCTGGTCCCGGATAAATATTCGTGGCGTTGAATAGAGCGTTCCAGATCGATCAGAAATTAATTTGGGTCAACTTGATTTTTGACTAGGTAAGTTATTAACTCCCCCTTACTTGTAATAACATGCATATATGTTATTCCCGCTACTTGTTCTTGTTAAAATTTTGTTTTGAGCAATTATTGTGATACTTGTAATTTTGGGACGAAGGGAGTATAAATATACGCAGTACATATGAAGGAAACTTGAAATGGTAGGCTACTGGGTTTGTTGAAAGAAAAGTATAGAAAAGTTACTCCTATTCGTGAGACGGTAAAATAGTAACTCGATTTAAATATTATTAGAAAAATTGTACCATTATTTGTGGTACGGGGAAATGAATGGAAGTATCCCTAAATGGGTATAGTAGTATAATATAAAATTGTACTTATACTTTTGGGGACGGTGAAATATTTAATTGGGAATAAAAGAAGATTATTCTATTACTTATGGGACGGGGATAAATTAATAAAGTGTCCCTATAGAAGTGTTCTGGGCATGTTAAAATGCACTCTTGAATGTTAGAAAGTGTTAGTGGGTTTATACTCCTACATTTGGGACGGAGAATATATAAGTATAAAAGTCTCTGTTAAAATAAGAAAGTATAATTGAAATGAGTGATTTAGGCTTGTTATTATACTCCTGGGTTTGATAATATATTGATAAAAATTATACTCCTACGCTTGGGACGGAAAATTATTTAACCTGGGAAAGAATTCGGATTTTGGCATTTTTGGGCCTTGGGCGACCGCCCATTTTGGGCTGGGCGACCGCCCATCTATCTGAAGTATTTTGTTCTTGGAAAGCCTGATTTTGGGCGACCGCCCACACCATTTTGTGCGGCCGCCCATATGTCCTGAAAAATTGTAAAACTTGTTTAATGATTGTATAAGTTGGAAATAACCCTTGTTAAGGCATATAGCCTTAGGATAAGATGTCCTAGTAAGTATTGTGATACCTTAGGGGTATCAGAAGTGAGTCTTGAACATGATTACTCATTTAATTAAAATGAGAACTTAGTCTTGTACATGGACACTTATAGAACTCAAATGAGAACTTAAGTATAAGAGTAACAACTCTTTTATATGTCTTGAAAGTGCTATGAACAAGCACTTATGTGTTATGCTTGTCTTGAAGCCAAGGATTGTGTACCTTAGGGGTATAAAACAATGTTTTGAACTTGAACATCCTAAGAATAGGATTGAGAATTGGTAAGAGTAAAGTGTATAACTCTTATACATGATTGAATATCCAAAGAAAAGGGATTAAAACATGAATATAAGATTAATAAATCTTGTATATGCCTTGACACCAATATGTGGGTAAGGTGTAAACTCGAAAGTGCTCAGAACAAGCATTAACGTGAATAAGAAATATTCTTGACTTGTATGTGCAATCATCGCACATAGTTGCTTGATAACCATGTGACTTCTTGATTACTTGAAGCTTGTGTCCCGTTGAGCTAGTCCACGAATCTTGGATTAGTCTCCCCTCTCGTAGCTAAAGTTTGCGTACCTAAAAGACACCAACTAATGCCTTGAACTTGAATATCCTAGGAATAGGATCGTGAACTTGATTGGGAGATGTATAGCTCATCTTCTTAATTAAAATGTGAATATAAGATGAGTAAATCTTGTACTTGTCTTAAATAACCAAAGAGTTGGACTGATAACTTAAGTATAAGTTAATTAACTCTTGTACATGTTTAACCATCCAAGAAAATGGATTGAGAACTTGGATACAAGATAATAAAATCTTGTAAAAGTCTTGACTGTCTTGATTGTCTTGAAAGTCTTGAATGTCTTAAAACCATTACAGGAATATGGTAATAACTTGAAAGAGTCTTGATGTGTATATGCAAATCTTGCATATATTTACTTGATATAATGTGGCTTCTTGATTGATTGGTACATGACATGAATAACCAAATAATTGGGTTATGGAACTAGGTAGAGAATGATTAACTCTACTACATATTTGAACTTGATACGTGTATATTGGAAGTGCTATAAATAAGCACTAAAGTGTAAGTGATTTAGTTTAGTCATGTATATACTTAATGAAGTATATAAAGAATGAAGAAGATATCTTGTCTTGAAATGGTTCCTAAAGAAGATAGGGACTAGTGTAATATGAAGATAATTCATATAATCGTGAATACTACGATTTAAATTAATAAGAATGATTACAGAACACAATATGTGTTGGAAAATGTATTCGATTACTAACGATACATATACGTGAGATATGACTGTGTCTAGGTACAATGTGACCTATTCTACTACGTGTTTAGAGTCTAAGGTATTGGGCTCTACTTAATAGTAAGGGTATCGGGATAGACACTTTAATGTGTTAAACGTGATATAAATATGTACGTGCAAACTTGGCATGTGACAAAGTGAAATACCCTACTACTTGACTGAAGTCTGTTATAAATGGACTCTTAATTGGATTGATCGTGTTACATGGACACTTTCGTGCCATAGTTGAACTTGATTGGTATTCGCAATAATTGAGTACGTGTACTTATATTCTCGTGAGCACATGATACATAGTTACATGGTGCATATTCTCGTGAGCACATGATACATAATTACATGGTGCATATTCTCGTGAGCACATGATACATGATTACATGGTGCATAAAGAGTAGTCCACTAATAAGGGACTGAGTTCTGTTTCCGTAGTTCAAGTAAATATCTACTTGTGCATTCTTGGTGAGTCCAGCTGGTTCTCCTTGCTTGTTCGAAAATATATAGGTTCACGCTTGTCGCGAGAGCTGGGGTTTAAGTGACAATCGGGTCCCTATGTATTTCCGCCCGACCCCTTACTACTGGCCATAGTAAGGGCATAGCTTCCTTGGTTGGAGCAATAAGCCTGACCTAAGTGAATGCTAACTCCCGTCCCTAACACCATGTGGATCTTGTTATTGTGGATGACACTGAATACCAGGTCTCCTTATATACTGTTCTCCCGTCCCGAACACCACGTGGATCTTGTTATTGTGGTTGACACTGGTTACCAGGTCTTCTTATATACTGCACAGCAGTCTCTTGTTCCTGTTCTTGGTTGTCCTCAGCTAGAAAAGCATCGACAACAAATGGTATTCTTGGGAGAAATAAGGAAGGATTCAGGTACAATGCGTGATAGGCCTATGTGCATCTTGGTGAGCTGGTTTAGCCTCTCACACTACTTGACTACTTGTTACCTGATCATATCTTGAGCTTGATTACTTGTTGAGTTGGCTTAGCCTCTCCTATACTTGTTACTTGATAATACTTGATATATGTTTAGTTGAGTATCTACTTGTATTGCATGATAACATGACATATAGTTGCATGTTAATAGCTTACTGAGATTTATCTCACCCTTTATTTGTTTAATTGTTTCCCCCCCCCAGGAAAGCAGGGGATAGTACGCAGTGAGGCTCGATTTAGCTGGGAACTTACTCAGCAGGATATTCTTGTTCGAAGTTAGTGTCCTTTTATATTTTGGCAAGGACGATCTTGTATGAGTTAATAAACTCTGGGCTTGTATGGGGTAGTATTTGTTGTCCCTAGACAGTTCTTGATGCCAGCTTATTTGCTAGGCATGTCTTCCGCTGTATGTAACCTTGTTTGGTTTTAATTTTCTTGGTCTAGAACTCGTGTGAGCTATCTTAGCTCCCTACTCTTGAGTATACATATCATGTCAGTTTTGTTTTTAACAGGTATTATTCCTGTTTTCCGTTAGTTTCTTATTTCTTGTTAGTTACGCGCACCAGGTTCGAGGTTCTATTAGGGAATCCCGGGACTTGGGGCGTGTCAGTGTGGTATCAGAGCTATGGTTTAGCTCTAAGCCTGGATAGGGTCTATGGCCTAGGTGGGTTTAGTCTTGGGTGTGTTTTCGACGCCGAGTGCTTCGTTACTTGTTGTCATACCAGGCATAGGACTGGTGTTGATAGCGTTAATCCAATTGGATTAGATGGTTGGAGAATCGAGAGCGCGAGTCTTCAAAGACTTAAGCGTATCTATCTTGTCTTATGGACATTGTATCGTGCTATATATGCATGCTTGTCCTTATCTCGTGAATTATGTGAAAGTGTATTCTCTAGTAAGAGACTACGTGTTGATATTGTTATGAATAAGAGCTTGATAGAAGTGTGGGTGATAACACCCTATACGTTCTATGTTAATTTGGTCGTGTCACCGGTATGGGACATTGATGTGATACGTGTTATGGCTTGGCTCTTACGTGTTATGATTTGGCTTTCTATATGTTATGTCATTCTTGTTTACCACAATAGATGGTAATTATTTCTATGCTAGTATGCTTGACTATATATGTGAGCATGATAGATTTATGCATAACCTTTATGTTCTGCATTGAAAGTCTAGAAAGGGTTCTTGAGATTGTACTGGGTATTTAACCTATGTGATTGACAGTGGAGTTTCTACACCAAACTAGATGGATGTATCCATTCTTGATGAGAAACTGGGTTATCTTGAGTTGTTACAGTGCGAATACAGTGCTGACATCTGGATTAATGTTCTTGACCTCGATTGAGTTAAACGAGTTGAAGATTCAACTTGAGAAATTTCTTGATAGAGGATATATCTATTTTGAAGTGGATGCCTGAAGTAACTATCCTTGTTGACCTATAAGTGGAAACAACCAAGGTACGTGTGTTCTTGAGATTTCGTGATCTTGTTAGAGATTCATTAATGAATTTCGAAGGCAGCTCTATCGTTAATCACCTGGTACTGAGAGCTACATCTTTCGATGGATTTTCTCGATGGATTGATATACGTGAAGTCAGTTTTGAATATTGAAACGATGGATAACCACGACTTCAGTATCTGAGATTGCCTAGTGAATTTGACTAGTATTACAGTGATCTGGAGGATATGACCAGTTCTATTATTTTAGTGGATATGTCAAGTTTCACCGATATAGTGGATTGACTAATCGAGTCTACTTGACTTTATGTGTTTTGATGTTATAATTTATACATCTAAATTGCATAGAATATTTGTGAGTATCTGTGCATAGTCTTGATGCTCTTGAGTTCTACTTGTTGATTATATATGTTATAATCTTGATCTAGTAAAAATTCGAGGACGAATTTTCTTTAAGGAGGGGAGGATGTAACGCCCATCCTTAATCTCGTTAAATATTTGACTTATTTGTTAAATTCTTGACGTGCTTGCTTAAATTCTTGAACTTGCATATTATGTGCTAGTTTTACTTGAATTAAAATCTTAACTGCTTTAGAATATTAAGGTGGTTAAATGTCTAGTTTTGACTTTTGGGTGATTTGTGAAAATATGACTTGAGGGGCCTTTTTGTCAAAGTAGAAACTTGAGGGGCCTAATTGCAATTTCTCGAAAGTTATAAGTATAAAGGCTGGGTTGCCTTCTCTGATTTTCATTTTCTCAATTCTTCTCGTACGTTCTTTCCTCTGTTCCATAGAAGGGAGTTCAATTTTACCCTATTCTCGACTCCTCACGATTAATTATCACTCCGTTCGTGATTCTGGTCCCGGATAAATATTCGTGGCGTTGAATAGAGCGTTCCAGATCGATCAGAAATTAATTTGGGTCAACTTGATTTTTGACTAGGTAAGTTATTAACTCCCCCTTACTTGTAATAACATGCATATATGTTATTCCCGCTACTTGTTCTTGTTAAAATTTTGTTTTGAGCAATTATTGTGATACTTGTAATTTTGGGACGAAGGGAGTATAAATATACGCAGTACATATGAAGGAAACTTGAAATGGTAGGCTACTGGGTTTGTTGAAAGAAAAGTATAGAAAAGTTACTCCTATTCGTGAGACGGTAAAATAGTAACTCGATTTAAATATTATTAGAAAAATTGTACCATTATTTGTGGTACGGGAAAATGAATGGAAGTATCCCTAAATGGGTATAGTAGTATAATATAAAATTGTACTTATACTTTTGGGGACGGTGAAATATTTAATTGGGAATAAAAGAAGATTATTCTATTACTTATGGGACGGGGATAAATTAATAAAGTGTCCCTATAGAAGTGTTCTGGGCATGTTAAAATGCACTCTTGAATGTTAGAAAGTGTTAGTGGGTTTATACTCCTACATTTGGGACGGAGAATATATAAGTATAAAAGTCTCTGTTAAAATAAGAAAGTATAATTGAAATGAGTGATTTAGGCTTGTTATTATACTCCTGGGTTTGATAATATATTGATAAAAATTATACTCCTACGCTTGGGACGGAAAATTATTTAACCTGGGAAAGAATTCGGATTTTGGCATTTTGGGCCTTGGGCGACCGCCCATTTTGGGTTGGGCGACCGCCCATCTATCTGAAGTATTTTGTTCTTGGAAAGCCTGATTTTGGGCGACCGCCCACACCATTTTGTGCGGCCGCCCATATGTCCTGAAAAATTGTAAAACTTGTTTAATGATTGTATAAGTTGGAAATAACCCTTGTTAAGGCATATAGCCTTAGGATAAGATGTCCTAGTAAGTATTGTGATACCTTAGGGGTATCAGAAGTGAGTCTTGAACATGATTACTCATTTAATTAAAATGAGAACTTAGTCTTGTACATGGACACTTATAGAACTCAAATGAGAACTTAAGTATAAGAGTAACAACTCTTTTATATGTCTTGAAAGTGCTATGAACAAGCACTTATGTGTTATGCTTGTCTTGAAGCCAAGGATTGTGTACCTTAGGGGTATAAAACAATGTTTTGAACTTGAACATCCTAAGAATAGGATTGAGAATTGGTAAGAGTAAAGTGTATAACTCTTATACATGATTGAATATCCAAAGAAAAGGGATTAAAACATGAATATAAGATTAATAAATCTTGTATATGCCTTGACACCAATATGTGGGTAAGGTGTAAACTCGAAAGTGCTCAGAACAAGCATTAACGTGAACAAGAAATATTCTTGACTTGTATGTGCAATCATCGCACATAGTTGCTTGATAACCATGTGACTTCTTGATTACTTGAAGCTTGTGTCCCGTTGAGCTAGTCCACGAATCTTGGATTAGTCTCCCCTCTCGTAGCTAAAGTTTGTGTACCTAAAAGACACAAACTAATGCCTTGAACTTGAATATCCTAGGAATAGGATCGTGAACTTGATTGGGAGATGTATAGCTCATCTTCTTAATTAAAACGTGAATATAAGATGAGTAAATCTTGTACTTGTCTTAAATAACCAAAGAGTTGGATTGATAACTTAAGTATAAGTTAAGTAACTCTTGTACATGTTTAACCATCCAAGAAAATGGATTGAGAACTTGGATACAAGATAATAAAATCTTGTAAAAGTCTTGACTGTCTTGATTGTCTTGAAAGTCTTGAATGTCTTAAAACCATTACAGGAATATGGTAATAACTTGAAAGAGTCTTGATGTGTATATGCAAATCTTGCATATATTTACTTGATATAATGTGGCTTCTTGATTGATTGGTACATGACATGAATAACCAAATAATTGGGTTATGGAACTAGGTAGAGAATGATTAACTCTACTACATATTTGAACTTGATACGTGTATATTGGAAGTGCTATAAATAAGCACTAAAGTGTAAGTGATTTAGTTTAGTCATGTATATACTTAATGAAGTATATAAAGAATGAAGAAGATATCTTGTCTTGAAATGGTTCCTAAAGAAGATAGGGACTAGTGTAATATGAAGATAATTCATATAATCGTGAATACTACGATTTAAATTAATAAGAATGATTACAGAACACAATATGTGTTGGAAAATGTATTCGATTACTAACGATACATATACGTGAGATATGACTGTGTCTAGGTACAATGTGACCTATTCTACTACGTGTTTAGAGTCTAAGGTATTGGGCTCTACTTAATAGTAAGGGTATCGGGATAGACACTTTAATGTGTTAAACGTGATATAAATATGTACGTGCAAACTTGGCATGTGACAAAGTGAAATACCCTACTACTTGACTGAAGTCTGTTATAAATGGACTCTTACTTGGATTGATCGTGTTACATGGACACTTTCGTGCCATAGTTGAACTTGATTGGTATTCGCAATAATTGAGTACGTGTACTTATATTCTCGTGAGCACATGATACATAGTTACATGGTGCATATTCTCGTGAGCACATGATACATAATTACATGGTGCATATTCTCGTGAGCACATGATACATGATTACATGGTGCATAAAGAGTAGTCCACTAATAAGGGACTGAGTTCTGTTTCCGTAGTTCAAGTAAATATCTACTTGTGCATTCTTGGTGAGTCCAGCTGGTTCTCCTTGCTTGTTCGAAAATATATAGGTTCACGCTTGTCGCGAGAGCTGGGGTTTAAGTGACAATCGGGTCCCTATGTATTTCCGCCCGACCCCTTACTACTGGCCATAGTAAGGGCATAGCTTCCTTGGTTGGAGCAATAAGCCTGACCTAAGTGAATGCTAACTCCCGTCCCTAACACCATGTGGATCTTGTTATTGTGGATGACACTGAATACCAGGTCTCCTTATATACTGTTCTCCCGTCCCGAACACCACGTGGATCTTGTTATTGTGGTTGACACTGGTTACCAGGTCTTCTTATATACTGCACAGCAGTCTCTTGTTCCTGTTCTTGGTTGTCCTCAGCTAGAAAAGCATCGACAACAAATGGTATTCTTGGGAGAAATAAGGAAGGATTCAGGTACAATGCGTGATAGGCCTATGTGCATCTTGGTGAGCTGGTTTAGCCTCTCACACTACTTGACTACTTGTTACCTGATCATATCTTGAGCTTGATTACTTGTTGAGTTGGCTTAGCCTCTCCTATACTTGTTACTTGATAATACTTGATATATGTTTAGTTGAGTATCTACTTGTATTGCATGATAACATGACATATAGTTGCATGTTAATAGCTTACTGAGATTTATCTCACCCTTTATTTGTTTAATTGTTTCCCCCCCCCAGGAAAGCAGGGGATAGTACGCAGTGAGGCTCGATTTAGCTGGGAACTTACTCAGCAGGATATTCTTGTTCGAAGTTAGTGTCCTTTTATATTTTGGCAAGGACGATCTTGTATGAGTTAATAAACTCTGGGCTTGTATGGGGTAGTATTTGTTGTCCCTAGACAGTTCTTGATGCCAGCTTATTTGCTAGGCATGTCTTCCGCTGTATGTAACCTTGTTTGGTTTTAATTTTCTTGGTCTAGAACTCGTGTGAGCTATCTTAGCTCCCTACTCTTGAGTATACATATCATGTCAGTTTTGTTTTTAACAGGTATTATTCCTGTTTTCCGTTAGTTTCTTATTTCTTGTTAGTTACGCGCACCAGGTTCGAGGTTCTATTAGGGAATCCCGGGACTTGGGGCGTGTCAGTGTGGTATCAGAGCTATGGTTTAGCTCTAAGCCTGGATAGGGTCTATGGCCTAGGTGGGTTTAGTCTTGGGTGTGTTTTCGACGCCGAGTGCTTCGTTACTTGTTGTCATACCAGGCATAGGACTGGTGTTGATAGCGTTAATCCAATTGGATTAGATGGTTGGAGAATCGAGAGCGCGAGTCTTCAAAGACTTAAGCGTATCTATCTTGTCTTATGGACATTGTATCGTGCTATATATGCATGCTTGTCCTTATCTCGTGAATTATGTGAAAGTGTATTCTCTAGTAAGAGACTACGTGTTGATATTGTTATGAATAAGAGCTTGATAGAAGTGTGGGTGATAACACCCTATACGTTCTATGTTAATTTGGTCGTGTCACCGGTATGGGACATTGATGTGATACGTGTTATGGCTTGGCTCTTACGTGTTATGATTTGGCTTTCTATATGTTATGTCATTCTTGTTTACCACAATAGATGGTAATTATTTCTATGCTAGTATGCTTGACTATATATGTGAGCATGATAGATTTATGCATAACCTTTATGTTCTGCATTGAAAGTCTAGAAAGGGTTCTTGAGATTGTACTGGGTATTTAACCTATGTGATTGACAGTGGAGTTTCTACACCAAACTAGATGGATGTATCCATTCTTGATGAGAAACTGGGTTATCTTGAGTTGTTACAGTGCGAATACAGTGCTGACATCTGGATTAATGTTCTTGACCTCGATTGAGTTAAACGAGTTGAAGATTCAACTTGAGAAATTTCTTGATAGAGGATATATCTATTTTGAAGTGGATGCCTGAAGTAACTATCCTTGTTGACCTATAAGTGGAAACAACCAAGGTACGTGTGTTCTTGAGATTTCGTGATCTTGTTAGAGATTCATTAATGAATTTCGAAGGCAGCACTATCGTTAATCACCTGGTACTGAGAGCTACATCTTTCGATGGATTTTCTCGATGGATTGATATACGTGAAGTCAGTTTTGAATATTGAAACGATTGATAACCACGACTTCAGTATCTGAGATTGCCTAGTGAATTTGACTAGTATTACAGTGATCTGGAGGATATGACCAGTTCTATTATTTTAGTGGATATGTCAAGTTTCACCGATATAGTGGATTGACTAATCGAGTCTACTTGACTTTATGTGTTTTGATGTTATAATTTATACATCTAAATTGCATAGAATATTTGTGAGTATCTGTGCATAGTCTTGATGCTCTTGAGTTCTACTTGTTGATTATATATGTTATAATCTTGATCTAGTAAAAATTCGAGGACGAATTTTCTTTAAGGAGGGGAGGATGTAACGCCCATCCTTAATCTCGTTAAATATTTGACTTATTTGTTAAATTCTTGACGTGCTTGCTTAAATTCTTGAACTTGCATATTATGTGCTAGTTTTACTTGAATTAAAATCTTAACTGCTTTAGAATATTAAGGTGGTTAAATGTCTAGTTTTGACTTTTGGGTGATTTGTGAAAATATGACTTGAGGGGCCTTTTTGTCAAAGTAGAAACTTGAGGGGCCTAATTGCAATTTCTCGAAAGTTATAGTATAAAGGCTGGGTTGCCTTCTCTGATTTTCATTTTCTCAATTCTTCTCGTACGTTCTTTCCTCTGTTCCATAGAAGGGAGTTCAATTTTACCCTATTCTCGACTCCTCGCGATTAATTATCACTCCGTTCGTGATTCTGGTCCCGGATAAATATTCGTGGCGTTGAATAGAGCGTTCCAGACCGATCAGAAATTAATTTGGGTCAACTTGATTTTTGACTAGGTAAGTTATTAACTCCCCCTTACTTGTAATAACATGCATATATATTATTCCCGCTACTTGTTCTTGTTAAAATATTGTTTTGAGCAATTATTGTGATACTTGTAATTTTGGGTCGAAGGGAGTATAAATATACGCAGTGCATATGAAGGAAACTTGAAATGGTAGGCTAGTGGGTTTGTTAAAAGAAAAGTATAGAAAAGTTACTCCTATTCGTGAGACGGTAAAATAGTAACTCGATTTAAATATTATTAGAAAAATTGTACCATTATTTGTGGTACGGGGAAATGAATGGAAGTATCCCTAAATGGGTATAGTAGTATAATATAAAATTGTACTTATACTTTTGGGGACGGTGAAATATTTAATTGGGAATAAAAGAAGATTATTCTATTACTTATGGGACGGGGATAAATTAATAAAGTGTCCCTATAGAAGTGTTCTGGGCATGTTAAAATGCACTCTTGAATGTTAGAAAGTGTTAGTGGGTTTATACTCCTACATTTGGGACGGAGAATATATAAGTATAAAAGTCTCTGTTAAAATAAGAAAGTATAATTGAAATGAGTGATTTAGGCTTGTTATTATACTCCTGGGTTTGATAATATATTGATAAAAATTATACTCCTACGCTTGGGACGGAAAATTATTTAACCTGGGAAAGAATTCGGATTTTGGCATTTTTGGGCCTTGGGCGACGCCCATTTTGGGCTGGGCGACCGCCCATCTATCTGAAGTATTTTGTTCTTGGAAAGCCTGATTTTGGGCGACCGCCCACACCATTTTGTGCGGCCGCCCATATGTCCTGAAAAATTGTAAAACTTGTTTAATGATTGTATAAGTTGGAAATAACCCTTGTTAAGGCATATAGCCTTAGGATAAGATGTCCTAGTAAGTATTGTGATACCTTAGGGGTATCAGAAGTGAGTCTTGAACATGATTACTCATTTAATTAAAATGAGAACTTAGTCTTGTACATGGACACTTATAGAACTCAAATGAGAACTTAAGTATAAGAGTAACAACTCTTTTATATGTCTTGAAAGTGCTATGAACAAGCACTTATGTGTTATGCTTGTCTTGAAGCCAAGGATTGTGTACCTTAGGGGTATAAAACAATGTTTTGAACTTGAACATCCTAAGAATAGGATTGAGAATTGGTAAGAGTAAAGTGTATAACTCTTATACATGATTGAATATCCAAAGAAAAGGGATTAAAACATGAATATAAGATTAATAAATCTTGTATATGCCTTGACACCAATATGTGGGTAAGGTGTAAACTCGAAAGTGCTCAGAACAAGCATTAACGTGAATAAGAAATATTCTTGACTTGTATGTGCAATCATCGCACATAGTTGCTTGATAACCATGTGACTTCTTGATTACTTGAAGCTTGTGTCCCGTTGAGCTAGTCCACGAATCTTGGATTAGTCTCCCCTCTCGTAGCTAAAGTTTGTGTACCTAAAAGACACCAACTAATGCCTTGAACTTGAATATCCTAGGAATAGGATCGTGAACTTGATTGGGAGATGTATAGCTCATCTTCTTAATTAAAACGTGAATATAAGATGAGTAAATCTTGTACTTGTCTTAAATAACCAAAGAGTTGGATTGATAACTTAAGTATAAGTTAATTAACTCTTGTACATGTTTAACCATCCAAGAAAATGGATTGAGAACTTGGATACAAGATAATAAAATCTTGTAAAAGTCTTGACTGTCTTGATTGTCTTGAAAGTCTTGAATGTCTTAAAACCATTACAGGAATATGGTAATAACTTGAAAGAGTCTTGATGTGTATATGCAAATCTTGCATATATTTACTTGATATAATGTGGCTTCTTGATTGATTGGTACATGACATGAATAACCAAATAATTGGGTTATGGAACTAGGTAGAGAATGATTAACTCTACTACATATTTGAACTTGATACGTGTATATTGGAAGTGCTATAAATAAGCACTAAAGTGTAAGTGATTTAGTTTAGTCATGTATATACTTAATGAAGTATATAAAGAATGAAGAAGATATCTTGTCTTGAAATGGTTCCTAAAGAAGATAGGGACTAGTGTAATATGAAGATAATTCATATAATCGTGAATACTACGATTTAAATTAATAAGAATGATTACAGAACACAATATGTGTTGGAAAATGTATTCGATTACTAACGATACATATACGTGAGATATGACTGTGTCTAGGTACAATGTGACCTATTCTACTACGTGTTTAGAGTCTAAGGTATTGGGCTCTACTTAATAGTAAGGGTATCGGGATAGACACTTTAATGTGTTAAACGTGATATAAATATGTACGTGCAAACTTGGCATGTGACAAAGTGAAATACCCTACTACTTGACTGAAGTCTGTTATAAATGGACTCTTACTTGGATTGATCGTGTTACATGGACACTTTCGTGCCATAGTTGAACTTGATTGGTATTCGCAATAATTGAGTACGTGTACTTATATTCTCGTGAGCACATGATACATAGTTACATGGTGCATATTCTCGTGAGCACATGATACATAATTACATGGTGCATATTCTCGTGAGCACATGATACATGATTACATGGTGCATAAAGAGTAGTCCACTAATAAGGGACTGAGTTCTGTTTCCGTAGTTCAAGTAAATATCTACTTGTGCATTCTTGGTGAGTCCAGCTGGTTCTCCTTGATTGTTCGAAAATATATAGGTTCACGCTTGTCGCGAGAGCTGGGGTTTAAGTGACAATCGGGTCCCTATGTATTTCCGCCCGACCCCTTACTACTGGCCATAGTAAGGGCATAGCTTCCTTGGTTGGAGCAATAAACCTGACCTAAGTGAATGCTAACTCCCGTCCCGAACACCATGTGGATCTTGTTATTGTGGATGACACTGAATACCAGGTCTCCTTATATACTGTTCTCCCGTCCCGAACACCACGTGGATCTTGTTATTGTTGTTGACACTGGTTACCAGGTCTTCTTATATACTGCACAGCAGTCTCTTGTTCCTGTTCTTGGTTGTCCTCAGCTAGAAAAGCATCGACAACAAATGGTATTCTTGGGAGAAATAAGGAAGGATTCAGGTACAATGCGTGATAGGCCTATGTGCATCTTGGTGAGCTGGTTTAGCCTCTCACACTACTTGACTACTTGTTACCTGATCATATCTTGAGCTTGATTACTTGTTGAGTTGGCTTAGCCTCTCCTATACTTGTTACTTGATAATACTTGATATATGTTTAGTTGAGTATCTACTTGTATTGCATGATAACATGACATATAGTTGCATGTTAATAGCTTACTGAGATTTATCTCACCCTTTATTTGTTTAATTGTTTCCCCCCCCCCAGGAAAGCAGGGGATAGTACGCAGTGAGGCTCGATTTAGCTGGGAACTTACTCAGCAGGATATTCTTGTTCGAAGTTAGTGTCCTTTTATATTTTGGTAAGGACGATCTTGTATGAGTTAATAAACTCTGGGCTTGTATGGGGTAGTATTTGTTGTCCCTAGACAGTTCTTGATGCCAGCTTATTTGCTAGGCATGTCTTCCGCTGTATGTAACCTTGTTTGGTTTTAATTTTCTTGGTCTAGAACTCGTGTGAGCTATCTTAGCTCCCTACTCTTGAGTATACATATCATGTCAGTTTTGTTTTTAACAGGTATTATTCCTGTTTTCCGTTAGTTTCTTATTTCTTGTTAGTTACGCGCACCAGGTTCGAGGTTCTATTAGGGAATCCCGGGACTTGGGGCGTGTCATGCTTGTTCCTTCAGCAACCCCTTTTCCTATGCCCTTTTCTGCGCCTGGAAAAACTGTTGGTTCTACGCGGGGTGCTGCTTCAATATCTGCACCTTCTTCTGCGCCATCTGCATCTTCATCAGACTCAGTGGCTTCATCAACCAACTGATCTCCTTTAACTCTTGGCGCGCGCTTAGCCATGCGCTTCCTGCGCCTTTTCATAACCAAACTGTATTTCCCAAAGATGGCAACGTCAGTGGTTCGATAAGCTGGGTTCTGAGCGAGGAAATTAGCAAGAGCAGGATAAGTGAGAAATATCTTCGTGAGTATTCTGCAGTGAGTTTTGAACTTAGTCTTCCTGTTGGTCTCAAAGGGGCAACAAGGGTATGAAAAATGCTAGAGGGGGGGGGGAGTGAATAGCGTTTTAAAATTCTTTTCAAACCCTTTTGCAAATCAATGGCTTATGCGCACAGTTCTCAAATAAGCTAAGTATAGCGCGCAGTGAGAGTGTGAAATGCACAGCGGAAGTTTAAGCAGCACCTGCGCAGGAAAAAGCTGGGCAGAGATAAAAACGCACGCGCTAAGTTTTGGCTTAAAGAGTTGGATAAAATGTTCTAAGGCAATAAGCAATAACAAGCACAGCAGCAACAATAACAATCTGATAAGATCAAACAAAGCAGTAATTCAGAAACGATTAAGCAGGAAGTAAATAGCGAGAATAAAGAACAAGCTATTTGGAGAGGTTCGATCAATGAAAGATCTACGTCCTCTACCAAGATGGTTAGTCTTGGATTTTCTAATGGAGATCTTATTATATGAGAGAGTTACAAGATACAATAATGAAACACAAACTATCTCAAAGATCTATAATCTATGAAGAACAAATCCTAGACTAAACCGGTGTATCTCAAGAAGTAAGATCTAAATGATCGAAGCTTCAAGAGGTGTGTGTGTGTTCAGAAATTCTGGGCTCTATGAATCTATGAGATGAAGAGCACGAAGAATTCTGGTGATTTAAGGCTTAGGATCTGGGTAGGAGTTTGAAGGTATGAAGGTTTGAAGGTTGATCTTGAATCTATGAATAGTAAGCAGCAATCTTCAGAACTTCAAGGATATTAGAAAGCACAAACTCTAGCAACTTGGAAATGAAAATGAGATGGCTATTTATAGAAGAGAGCTTAAAACTAGCCGTTGGAGCTCTGAGCAAGGACGATGAGCTGGTACGATATGATTGGTGCGCAGGTGTCCTTTATAGCCGTTGGGGCTCTGATCAAAGTTGATGACCTGGCACAATATGATTGGTGCACAGGTGTTTTAGAGCCGTTGGAGACTGAGCATGAAGAACAAATTCAAAAGCTTCTTCTAGAAGGTTGACAGCTGTCTTCATTTGAAATATTTCTCTTGAGCGCGTCTTCACCGTTGGATCTGCTAAGTGTGCTTGTTTTGTCGTTTCTGCACACCTTAGCACTCTTAAAAGCGTAAATCTTCAAAGTGTTTTCCAAGTTAGGTGATATGAATGTATCGAAAGCTGAGCAAGATAGAATGCTGCGCAGTAGAGACCTGCGCAGTGGTGTACTGCGCAGAGTAGTCCTGCGCAGGGTCCACAGTCTTGCTTAGATCATTCCATTTCGCTCCGAGCCCTATATTCTAAGCCTATACTATAAAATGGACTAAGCTAAAAATTGAAGTTCATAAAACTTCTTACATAGGGTCCTAAAGTCCATAAGAATACTCATAGGTGATGGTATCAATCAATTCTAACAAATAGGAGGGCTAAGAAGTAAGCATACCCAACAATCTCCCCCTAAATGATTGATGCCATTACCTACTATAACAAAGGCGATTCATTGTACTTGATAATGACATGTCCATAAAGATGTGATTGGTAAATCATGCCTCAAGTCAATGCACACACTAGCCAATGTCATAGATTTCTAGTCTATCCAAAAGATTAGCTAACGAAAAGGGAAATACAGAAATATCATTCAGCGCATACAAATAATATGAGTTTTAGTTTTAAGTATGCATTTAAACTGAATGTTTAAACATTATGCGTTAAAAATATGAACAGTTAAGATTATGCGCATGGGTTGAAATAATGCAGTCATTGTTCCTCAAACAAAGAGTTTGAATTGAACAAGGTTTTGGAAACACATGATGCGATTTTTCTCATTAAAACTTGAAGTGAAAAGAGTTGCAGATTACAAGTTTGAATAAGAAAAACAAAATGCGTACAAAAAGAAATATTTTGCGCAAAAACAAAAATTACATAGAACCTAGTCTATGTTGATCCGGTACAAAGCTTCGCGCAGCTCATTCTAAAGACTGTTGAACTTATTCATAAGTTCAATCTTCAGTTCTTGAAATCTTTCTCTGAATGCTACAGCCTCACCGACATAGGTAGCCATTCCTCTGCGCATATCTCTGTTGTCTTCTCGCAGCTCTAGGAAGTTGGCTCTGTACTGCACTTGATGTCCCATCATCTGATTAAAATAAGACTGCTCAGCAGCTTCAATAGTGTTGATGACGGTGGCCTGCGTTGCTTCGAGTATTTGGTCAGTGTGGAGGCGCTGAGTGTTCACGCTTGCTTGAATATCGAACATGGATTGATCCATCCTAGCGTTGAACCCATCAGCGAAATCAGTCATTGCTTGAGTTATGCACTCCCTGACACTTTCCATATTAAGCGTATTGGCATGCGCGGGACCACCTTGTTCCAATCTCTCCAACTTCATCGCTTCCATCCCTGCAAACCCTTAATGCAGCCCATCAGCCAAGCTCTTGCGCAGACGCTTAAGCAGTCCTATAAACCCATCGTTGATAGCGGTATAGGTGCAGACGTTTTCAAACATCCCAGCAATTCACTTCAATGAGTCTAGGACCATTTGGTCTAATGCATCAGGAACGCGCTGCGCAAAGGGGCCTGCGGAGGTACTAGACTTTGATACATTCTCCCCCTTAATGGCAGCAATCTCTAGACGCTGCGCATCAAGTTGCTCTTGGATAGCTGTCTGCGCAGTAATGAGCTGAGTCATTTGGGACTGCGCAGCAACCTGGTTGACTTGAATAGTATTGAGAGCCTGGAGAATTTGGCGCAGATCAGCAGAGGAAGATAGAGAGGAGGTAGATACTGTAGGGACGGAAGGAATAGCTTGAGCTGGAGGAGGATAAGCTTTGGGAGGAGAGTGCGTTGGAGAAGGTTGATTGGGAGAGAGATGAATAGGATCAGCAGCAGGAGACCTATCCGTAGATGAGTGCGTGCTGCTGCTATCTGTATCAGTTGTGCGCACATCTCCTTCCTTTTCACCTTCAGGAGGATTAACAGGAGCCTGCTGCGCAGCATCATCGGCCTACGCAGACTTGGTAACTTCATCCGCATCCTCATCTTCTAAGTCCAAATCATCATGGAGAACAGAGGTGCCAGGTTGAGTATTTCCAACCGGAATATTGAGGCGTTGAAAGGCACTTGATAATGGTTCAGGATAAGAAAGAGCCGCAGCTTTTGGCTGTCCTTTCGCAGTGCTGCGCACAACTTGTTTCTTGCGCGGAGTTCGAGGGGGATCATCCTTAGCAGGTGCAGCAGCAGCGGTCTTGGTAGGCGTACCGGAGACGGGAAAAGCTTCATCCATCCAATCATCACTATCTCCTGTACCCTGAGCATGAGGTGCTTCAGCAGCCTTTGGATCTTGCTCCCCCTGCGCGGTATCATCCGCAGCATCAGCAGCAGTCTCATCCATTCGAGACTCGCTGTGTTCTTCAACCATATCCGCCGCAGGAGGAAGTCTGGTAAATGCAGACTTTTTCTTGGTTTTAGCAGGAGAGGGAGCAGGCGCAGGAGGATCTTTTCGCTTCTTTGAAGGTTTGGGAGCAGGGGGTGGTAAATCAGATCCAATTTTAATGCCAGCAGTTGATCTGACATTTGGGATTTCCTTCGCCTTTTCTGGCGTAGGATCTGCAATACCTTTGCCTTTGCGCTTTGCCTGCGCAGCAGCAGTTTCAGGTTCAGTAGGCGCAGTGGGCTTTGAAGGCTGCGCGGCAGTGTTCTTTGCCTTGGGTTGAGGGGCTTCATCATCATCATCACTATCAACCCAATTTTCCTTGTCTGGGCTGGTGTCCTTGTTCCAGATCTTGCGATAATCACTGCGACCAATTTCATTGCGCAGTGAGCAGAGGTGAGAGATGGAATAGGTCTTGGTGCAAGGAAATTTGAGATCAGGACGCTTCTGCACGAAGGTGGGCAGCTCAGAGACATTCATCAGAAACTTGGATAATAGCCTACAGTGAGTTCTGTACTTGGCTACTTTCTTGACCATGCGCTTGTCATAGCTCTCCGATGCATCCCATAGCTCGTCAAAGAGGACAGAGGACCAGTCTAGAGCATCGCCATTATAAACCGCAGCGCAATAAGCCCACTGCTTGGAAATGAACTTGCCCTTATTTCCATTTTTGCAGTTTACGGAGTCGCCAATGATGGTGCACAAGTGGTACATTACCTCACCAAACTCCTTGCGATCATGAACGCTCCATTTCTTTACCAGAGAGGGTTCCCCAACCAGTTTCTGCGCAAGCTTGTTTTGTTTAGCTTCAGAATAGGCTTCTGGCGCATCATCAACATTAAATCCACAAAGCTTTTTAAGTGACGCAGGAACAATGCGCACTGAATAATTTCGAACAACTGAGCGGATAACATCAATCTTCGCTCGAGTTTTCTTGTGCGTCATGGTGACTCTCTCAGCATTCTCAAAGAACTCGTCTACAAGAGAGGGGACATAGAAGTCTTGAGCCAGAGTAAAGAGAGGTAAGATGACGGAAGAATCCATAAGATGAACAATTCTGCGTCCGACAGCGTCTTTGTGTAGCGCATCAAGATCTAGTTCCCAGCCTTGTAGGAAATAGAAAGAATTCTGCGCAAAATAAGAAATAGTTTAGACAAGAATTACGCATGGAGCGAACCGCATGCGCAGATACACGTATGCGCAGCATCTCCATAGGGAACAAATGTAAAAGATATGCGCAAAAACGCAAACACTTAGAAATTTTTAGGCGACCCAAATAAAAAAAAATGAGAACTTGAGGAACACGGAATAATAAAATATGAACACGAAGAACACCAAGAACACCAAGAACACTAAAAATCAAAGGTTGACCAAAAAGGACAAAAAACATATCGAAATAACCGCATTTCAGAGACGAAAAACAACTAAGAAAACAAGATTTCCAAAAACAAAACATTTAGCCCAGAAATCAAGAATAACTGTTCGTCTGCCTCGGAGGTTTTCGAACGAAATTTTTTGCAGAAAACATATGAAAACAATACTGATCGTGAAATAAAGTACATACAAAGGTAGATCAGAGAGAGACGAACTCAAAACAACAGACGATTTTAAAAATGATCAACAGATAAGAGAAAAATCGAAAAAAGGGAGTTTTTAAGAGCTCGAGTCATAACAATGGCGGATAGACTGAAAATGAGTTCAAGGTTCAGAAATTGTTACCATGTCGTCAATAGTTTTAGCTTCTGGAGGAGGAACCTCTTCAACCGGTTCATGGACTTCACCAACTACTTTAGCTTTTGATTTTCGGGGTGCCATTTTAAATGGAACTAGGATTTTTGAAAAGGGAAGAGAGAGAAGAGTTTTGCAGAGATTGAAAGAAAAGTCAAGGAGAGAAGAAAAGGAAATGATTGGGAGGAGGAGAGTAGGTTGCAGAGGAGAGAAAAAAGATGAATTTGTGAAAGATAGAGAGAGCAGGAAAGAGAGAAAAAGAAAGAGTCAAAAGGATTTATACTGAAAAGGGAAAAGGCGCATGACGTCAGCGAGGCGGTTTGGTGAAAGACGACGAATTTGGTGAAAAACGCACAGGCGCACGATAGCAAAGCGACGTGGCCGAATAGGGAACGCGCGTGCGCAGACCTGACGCGCGCGTGTGTGAGTAGGACTAGGCAGGTCACAGTCATATCAACTCCCTCACAAATGTTGATCAGGAATTCTAACAGGCGCTATCATTAATGGCCGTTTGCATTTAATGATAATGGGACATGCGCAGGGGCAAAAGCGTAATTTCCCAAGAAATTTCAAAAAATAAGGCGAGGGAAAATTTTAATTGCACAAGTACCCTTGTGAACTAAGCGTTGACTTTTCAGTCAGGGACCTAAGTGCAATTTCTAATAAATAGAAGACTTACCTGCGATCCACGAAGTGTGCGCATGTTAAAATCATGCGCAGAGCTTTGAATAGCGCAATAGATTCTTAAAACAAATTAACATTAATGTCATGCGCAAATGAAGTACTGCGCAGGGGTTGCGCAGAGGCATGTATCATGACCTATGATGAACCTTTTATCAAGCAAACACATGATTATTAGTATTAACAATCATATGGACATGTTAGCTAAGTTCAAGCATACCCATTTCTCCTCTCAAGAATACAAATCTCTTTGCGTCAAGAGCCTTTGTAAGAATATCAGCAATTTAATTATCTGTGCCCACGTGCTCTAAATGAATGTTTCCTTTTTCCACGTGGTCCTTGAGAAAGTGATATTTGATGTCGATGTGCTTTGTCTTTGAATGCATGACAGGATTGTTGGAGACAGCTATGGTGGACATATTATCGCAGAATATTGGACAGTTTGCTTCATGAATTCCATAGTCCACCAATTGTTGCTTCATCCATAGAATTTGGCAGCAGCAGCTCCCAGCAGCAATGTATTCAGATTATGTAGTGGAGATGGACACAGCAGCTTGCTTCTTGCTTGCCCATGCAACAAGTCGATTTCTAAGGAAATGACAAGTTCCACTTATGCTCTTCCTGTCAATTGTGCATGCTGCGTAATCTGCATCTGAATAACCTAGCAAATCGAAATTCGAATCTTTAGTGTACCAAAGTCCAAGGTTAACAGTTCCAGAAAGATAACGAATAATGCGTTTAACAGCAGTTAAGTGCGCTTCTCTAGGGTCCGCTTGATAGCGCGCACAGACACAAACACTAAACATAATATCTGGCCTACTAGCAGTAAGATAAAGGAGAGAGCCAATCATACCTCGATATAAAGTTTGATCCACTTTCTTACCTTTTAAGTCTTTGTCTAGCTTATTGCCCGTGGCCATTGGAGTGTCGTATGCTTTAGCATTCTCAAGTCCAAATTTCTTGATTAGGTCTCTTGTGTACTTGGCTTGATTTATGAAGATGCCATCATTCAATTGCTTGATTTGAAGCCTGAGGAAGAATGTGAGTTCTCCCATCATGCTCATCTCAAACTTGCTTTTCATGAGCTTCTCAAAGCGCTTACAAAGTAAATCATTAGTAGAACCAAATATAATATCATCGACATAAATTTGAACAAGTAAAGAATGATCATTATACTTAGCAATAAAAAGAGTTATATCGATTTTACCGCGCTTGAAGCCTTTCTCTAGTAGGAATTTTGATAGCGTATCGTACCATGCTCTTGGAGCTTGCTTAAGTCCATACAAAGCTTTTTGAAGCTTGAAGACGTGATTTGGAAATCTGCTATCTTCAAATCCAGGTGGTTGTGCTACGTAGACCGTCTCTTGGAGTTCACCATTGAGATATGCGCTCTTCACATCCATTTGATAAAGCTTGAATTTCTTGTGAGAGGCATAAGCTAAGAAAATTCTTATAGCTTCAAGTCTTGCTACAGGCGCAAATGTTTCATCGTAGTCGATTCCTTCCTCTTGCCTATAGCCTTGCGCAACCAACCTTGCTTTGTTTCTTGTGATGCTTCCATTCTCATCCATCTTGTTTCTGAATACCCATTTTGTACCAATAACTCCTTGGTCATGAGGTCTGGGTACTAAGGTCCAAACCTTGCAGCACTCAAATTGGTTAAGCTCTTCTTGCATAGCAGTAACCCAGCTTGAATCTTGGAGCGCTTCGTCAATCTTCTTTGGTTCGATTTGAGAGATAAAGGAGTGATATTCATCATCAAAGTTTGATGTTCTCCTAGTACGAACCCCTACATTGAGATCACCAATGATGTTTGAAGTTGGATGATCTCTAACTTCACGAACCTCGGGAGGTAAGTTAGGTTGAGTGGTAGGAATACGAAGATCTTCAATGGGTACTTCATTTGCTCCAGCATCAAGATCATCAAAAGTGATTTGCTGAAGCGGAGAAACGTTATGCGCAGGAGGAGGTGTTTGCGCATCAGGAGTCGTCACTTCTGGCGCAGCATCTGGTGTATGCGCATGAGATGGACTTGCTTGATTCTGATTTTGATAATCATTCTGCCCAGGTGCAGTTTGAGGCTGCGTACCTGTCTCATCATTCTCAACAGAATCATCAGAATCATTTGGAGCCAAATGTGGCTCAAGGAGAGAATGCTCATCAAAAGTAACATGTACAGATTCTACAATTACTAGAGTAGTTCTATTAAAAACACGAAAATCTTTAGAATGTTTGGCATACCCAACGAAAATACCTTCGTCTGCTTTGGCGTCGAATTTACCACTATGATCTTTGCCATTGTAGAGGATATAGCATTTGCAGCCAAAAATCTTGAAGAAAGCAATGTTGGGCGCTCTTCCTCTCCATAGCTCATATGGAGTCTTGTTGTAGGCTTTGTTAATGAGGGATCTATTCTGAGTAAAGCAAGCAGTGTTGACAGCTTCACCCCAGAAATACTTTGGAAGCTTAGCTTCTGCTATCATTGTTTTTCCAGCCTCAATCAACGTGCGATTCTTTCTTTCCACAACGCCATTTTGTTGAGGAACTCCAGCGGCAGAGAAATTGTGATCAATTCCATGGTCATCGCAGTATTGAGCAACACCGTTATTTTTGAATTCAGTTCCATTTTCTGATCTAACATTCACGATGTCATCTTCCTTTTGAGTTTGGAGCTTTCGAAATAGCGCAGTCAAGATATCATAGCATTCATCTTTGGATATCATCATTTCGACCCATGTGTATCTTGAGTAGTCATCCACCACAACTAAAGTATATTTGTTTCCTCCAATGCTCGCAGTGGTGACCGGTCCAAACAAGTCCATGTGAAGCAGTTGTAAACATTTGGAAGTTGAGGAGGCAATCTTGCTGGAGAAAGACTGCTTAGGTTGTTTACCGAGCTGGCATGCTGCGCATTTTCTGTCATGATGGTCAGCTACTTTGGGAAGTCCTGTGACAAGATTTTCCCTTCCTAGCTTGGCCAAATATTTGAAATTCAAATGGCTTAAGCGCTTATGCCATAGCCAGCTGCTTTCACTTACATTCTTTCCTACAAAACAGAGATTAGTGATAGAATCTATAGCAGTAAGATCAATAATGTAAACATTAGTCTTACGAGTCCCTGTGAGCAAAGTTAGTCCGGATATGACATCTTTGATGTAGCAGTGCGTTGCAGTGAAGTGACATTCCAAACCTTTATCGCAGAATTGTGATATGGAGAGCAGGTTGTGCTTGAGACCTTCTACGAGCGCAACTTTCTCAATGCACACTTTATCTTTTCTGATTCTTCCATATCCAACTATGTGCCCTTTGTTGTTATCTCCAAAAGTTACAGAGGGACCTCTTCCTTCATGCACATCGTCAAGAGCGGTGATATCTCCAGTCATGTGTCTAGAGCATCCACTGTCGAGGTACCATATATGTGCTTTAGCTTGTGAAGAGTGCGCAGTAAAGCAGGAGACCTGAAAGATAGACATTAAGAACGCAGGTCCCCTTTATTCTTGGGTCCTAGAGTTAGCAACTTTTGACAACCCACTCCTATCTGAACTTAGGATTTTTACGTCCCTTGGCATCAGGAGCAAATCGCAAAAGGCATTCTGTAGCCTTGTGACCTAAACCATCACACACAACACAATGATGAAAGCCACTTATAGATTGGGTTTTTACCAACTCTTTACTTTTCTTTGGCGCAGCATTCTTTACTGGAGCAGATGAGCTTGCTTTGACAAATATCATTTTCTGAGGTTTTGGTGCGCTTTTCTTAAGAATGCGTATCTGGCGTTGGGGCGCATGGCTTTCATGCGCATGACCCTTTTGCGCAGATTTGACATTTGAAGTTGAGGCGCAACCATAGTCAGAATATGAGTTGTCATGCACAGGTTCAACTTTAGCCTTACCCTTGGCTTTTCCAGTTTGCTTCTTTGGGTAGACATAATGGAAATTTTGTCTCTGGACTTTTTCCTGTCCTTTACCCATTGAAGCAGAATGCTTTGCTTTAGGAATTTCAATAGTTTGATGTGGTGTAAATTCCTTTTCCTTTTCAGAGCAAACTGCGCATTTAAAGTTATCACTAGTTGAGAACCCCAAGCCTTCCTTGTCTCCACTAGCTTTTTGGGATTCTAGAATTTGGTCCATAGTGACACGATATTTGGTCCACTCATCAGTGATCTTTGTGAGATCAGCTACTTGAGCAGCCAATTCTTCGTTTCTTACTTTAAATAGATCATTTTGATCTGTGAGAAAACGGTTCTTTTCAGTAAGAGGAGTCATGCTCTTAATCTGCTCCTTAAGGAGGGTGATCTCAGATTTTAAAAGAGTTTTCTCCGTCTTAAGCTGTGAAATTTCTCCAATTGATAAGTCCACTGCTTCTTTCATAGAGTTAAATTTCTTGATTACCTTTTCAGCTTGCTGAAAAATAGACTCGCGCTCAGCAGCAGAGTCATTCTTTTCTATTACAATTTCAGTAGGAATTTCAAGAGATTCTTTGCGTGGAGGCGTAGCTACAAATTTCTTTGATAGGTCTGCTCTGGCAAACAAATACTTGCCATTCTGTCTGCTTGGAGTCAGATGTCCCATTTCCACTAGTTCTGTGATGGTGGGACCTTTCTTCTGAGTTGTCCTTGGCGCAAACTTTGTGTCCGCATCGTGATCATTGTTTGAATCGCTATCAGCATCAGCATTGGCCATCAAGCAGAGCAGTCCATCCTCAGAGTCATCATCATCACTGTCTTCAGTGTCAGTCTCTATCCAAGTCTTCAGTTCCTTTTCTGCGCAGTCTTCTTCAGCAATCATTCCGCGTTGCCTTGATGATCTCTACGCAGTATTCCTCTTCATGTCAGTGTCAGTCTCTATCCAAGTCTTCAGTTCCTTTTCTGCGCAGTCTTCTTCAGCAATCATTCCGCGCTGCCTTGATGATCTCTGCGCAGTATTCCTCTTCATGTACTCATATTTTGGAGTGGGACATTTTGAAGCAAAATGACCGGGCTTTCTGCAGTTATAGCAGACTAACTCTTCATCATTCTTTGAGTCTCTGCCACGAGAGAATTTAGCAGGTGGTTTGTTCGAGGATCCAGGTTTAGAGAATTTCCTGAATTTTTGAAATCGCTTAACGAATATAGCGAAATCATCATCATCCATTTCAAGTAGGGAGGAAGTAGAGACTTTGTCTGAGGATTGAGCAGGCGCAGGTTCCTTTTGCGCAACATAAGAAACAAGTTTTCCTTTGCCTTCAGTTTCGTCGATTCGATCAAGCTTTAGCTCATACACTTTTAAGTTAGCGTATAAGCTGCGCAGAGGCCAAGTATCTAGAAATCCAGAATCTTCCAGATGACTCGCCTTGTGCACATATCTGGAACCTAGCGCATCTAAGAATTGAGAATTGACTTCTTTACAAGAGTTTACAACAGCACTGAAGCGATCATATGTTTGTCTCAAGGTTTCACCATCTTTTCTCATGAAGCAGTTTAATTTTCTTTGCACCACAAATCTTTTATTTTCCTTGCTTACTTTGTCTCCATTCACATATCCTTCAATAGCATCCCATAGTTCCTTTGCAGTTCCACCGCTTACAATTTGATTGTGCGTGGAAAGGTCTAGAGTGCTAAGAATGATGTTTCTTGCTCTTCCATCATAGCCAACCCATTTCTTTTCTTCATCAGTCCATTCCTCCTTGTTCGTCTTGATGGTAGGATTCTCCTTATTTGTAGCAGCATCAGGATTAGCCTTCATTGGAATGTAGGGTCCTTCAAGAACGATGTCGTGGAGGATCTCGTCAATAGAAGAAAAATGAGTGAGCATGCAGTGCTTCCAGATTTCGAAGTGATGTTCATTCAGCACTGGGACATGTGAATAGTTAGCCATTGCCCAAGATTTTAAAGCCATCTTGAATCGGCACCCAAGCTGTTAAGCTTGAAAAACAAAACAAGTTTTATGAAGGTGTTTGCTCTGATACCACTTGTTGGTCCCAAAGGGGCAACAAGGGTATGAAAAATTCTAGAGGGGGGGGGGTGAATAGCGTTTTAAAATTCTTTTCAAACCCTTTTGCAAATCAATGGCTTATGCGTACAGTTCTCAAATAAGCTAAGTATAGCGCGCAGTGAGAGTGTGAAATGCACAGCGGAAGTTTAAGCAGCACCTGCGCAGGAAAAAGCTGCGTAGAGATAAAAACGCACGCGCTAAGTTTTGGCTTAAAGAGTTGGATAAAATGTTCTAAGGCAATAAGCAATAACAAGCACAGCAGCAACAATAGCAATCTGATAAGATCAAACAAAGCAATAATTCAGAAATGATTAAGCAGGAAGTAAATAGCGAGAATAAAGAACAAGCTATTTGGAGAGGTTCGATCAATGAAAGATCTACATCCTCTACCAAGATGGTTAGTCTTGGATTTTCTAATGGAGATCTTATTATATGAGAGAGTTACAAGATACAACAATGAAACACAAACTATCTCAAAGATCTATAATCTATGAAGAACAAATCCTAGACTAAACCGGTGTATCTCAAGAAGTAAGATCTAAATGATCGAAGCTTCAAGAGGTGTGTGTGTGTTCAGAAATTCTGGGCTCTATGAATCTATGAGATGAAGAGCACGAAGAATTCTGGTGATTTAAGACTTAGGATCTGGGCAGGAGTTTGAAGGTATGAAGGTTTGAAGGTTGATCTTGAATCTGTGAATAGTAAGCAGCAATCTTCAGAACTTCAAGGATATGAGAAAGCACAAACTCTAGTAAATTGGAAATGAAGATGAGCTGGCTATTTATAGCAGAGAGCTTAAAACTAGCCGTTGGAGCTCTGAGCAAGGACGATGAGCTGGCACGATATGATTGGTGCGCAGGTGTCCTTTATAGCCGTTGGGGCTCTGATCAAAGTTGATGACCTGGCACAATATGATTGGTGCGCAGGTGTTTTAGAGCCGTTGGAGACTGAGCATGAAGACCAAATTCAAAAGCTTCTTCTAGAAGGTTGACAGCTGTCTTCATTTGAAATATTTCTCTTGAGCGCGTCTCGACCGTTGGATCTGCTAAGTGTGCTTGTTTTGTCGTTTCTGCACACCTTAGCACTCTTAAAAGCGTACATCTTTAAAGCGTTTTCCAAGTTAGGTGATCTGAATGTATCGAAAGCTGAGCAAGATAGAATGCTGCGCAGGAGAGACCTGCGCAGTGGTGTACTGCGAAGAGTAGTCCTGCGCAGGGTCCACAGTCTTGCTTAGATCATTCCATTTCGCTCCGAGCCCTATATTCTAAGCCTATACTATAAAATGGACTAAGCTAAAAATTGAAGTTTATAAAACTTCTTACATAGGGTCCTAAAGTCCATAAGAATACTCATAGGTGATGGTATCAATCAATTCTAACAAATAGGAGGGCTAAAAAGTAAGCATACCCAACACTTCCCATCAGTCTTGTTCTTGTTGTACTTATCAATCTGGTCTGACAAGGTTTTGAATAAGATTTGAGGCCAGTTGAGGATTGTGTTTCCCATAATAGCTGCAGTATATTCCCACTGCTCCATTGTGAATCGGTTTACTTTTCTCGTCTTGAAAATAATGGAAGTTCCCACCAAATGCGCGATATGCGCCAGTAAATCACCACTATCCCTTATTTCAACAGATTTGATGTTATTCTGAAGAGTAGGAATGTTGAGATGGGTTCTCGCTATAATATTCTGCGCAGCAGCAGGATAGGTATTGATTTTACCAGCTACACTCAGAGGGCCAGTTGTGTTGAAGTTGATGATATTCTTGAGAGTGCCAGTGGAGATAGTTATAGCAACGTTCGGAATGGTGACGCATATCCTGTAGCGCACATATCCATCAGAAGGAGTCTCCACGAGAGCAGCAATTGAGAGGAATTCATCCACGAGGAGCGGTAAGTAGAAAGGTTGCTCCAAAGTAAATAGAGGCAGAAGACCAGCTTGTCTGATGAAGTCCATAATATCAACGCCAATTTGGACTGCAGATAGCTCAGTGAGATTAAATGTCTCACCGGGTCGGAAATTTGCTGGATCCTGAAAATTAAACATTTGAGTGAAGTTAGAAGTGTATCAGGCGCATAGAATCATAAAATGAGTTAAGTATAGAGTAGGCGCAGGACAATATATTAGCCGCATATATGTTGTAGGCGCATACAAATTATGAGGCGCATATCATGGTTCTGTGAAAAATACTAAGAAAAAATTAAATATAAAAATTTGACTAAGTAATGTTTAGGCGCATAAAACGTTTAGGCGCATAATGGCTTTAGGCTCATAAGTTGATTGAGGCGCATAACATTTGTATTTGCATAGGGCGCATACAATTATTGGGCGCATGAATCAAGGAAGGCGCATAAGGTCATAGGGCGCATAACCAACTAGGCGCATAAAACAACACTTAGGCGCATATCTATGTGAAATTCATACTAAGTATAAAAACACACAAAAACACACAAACACATATCAAACATGCATATGCAAGTAATAAGGATCAAAACATGAAAATTTTGAAAAACAAGTTTTGAAAATATTGAAACCTAAGTCATGCAAAAATAACGAAGAACACGAAGAACATGGCTTGAGTGCTCGAAGAACACCAAGAACACATAATTCATGAAACTTCACCAAATCAAGCATACAATATAGCAAAACGATCACACGAAAACGAGGATAACAAATATGTAAATCAAAATAAGTAAAAATCAACAACAAATCCAGAAATGGATTCAAAGATCCGAAAATTTGAAAAGTTCAAAAATGAAAAATCTTCAGATTCGCAAAAGATAACGAATTGCTCGTTGAAAATTTTAGTTTAAAAGATTTGAAATAGCAATACGAACAAAACCTAACAAACAATTTTGAAAACGGATCACCGAAACAAGATTAATCAAAAGAAATGCAATTTCGGTTTCAAAGAAACAAGAACCCAGAAAAAAAAACGAGAAAAAAAAAATTAGATTTGCAGAAAATAAATGAGATTAAGGTTAGAAATCCATACCATTTCATTTTGGGTTGATTTTGTAGTTCTCTTAGGACCCATTAATGAAATTTAGAAAAAGAAAAGAGAAATATATATATATAGAGAAAGAGAAAGAGAAAGAGAGAGAGAGATTGAGAGATATAGAGAAGAGGCGGAGAGAGACTGGGAGTGAGAGAGAGAAAGAGAGAGTTGGTGTGTAGGCAATGATTAAGATGGGAAATGAAAGGTTAGGGTTATATATATAGGGTTGGTTTTTGGATAAAGAATAGAAGATGAAGAGATGGATAATAAATGAGGAGTAGAGAAATGTTGGCTCATTATGACAAGAAGGACGGCGCATTAATGAGGGATTTTAAGGATTTGATGGCCATTTAATGCTGAATGACCCAAAGTACACTTGATGTGACATTTTGGGTAAAGATAAATTGTCCCACTTCCCTCATAAGTGTATGAACAATTATGACTAAATTTTTACACAAACTCCAAAAACATCCGTTTTGGTGTAAGTTTGGGGTGCAAGAAATATATCCCCAGAAAATAAATTTTTCAAAAAACGTAAAACGAGGGAAAAATTAATTGCACAAGTACCCTTTGTCGCGACCCCGGACCCCGCGGGCCTGAGACCGCGAGCTGGACGTCGACTTAAAACCAAAACTCTAAAATATAGAAGTTAAAAATTCCATTTTGAACCAAAAGATGATAACACAAAGTTTTACAAATCCACGTTTAAATCAACAAAGTACATCCAACATAAGCTCCACAGCTTATACCCAAAAGAATAAAATATACAATTCTTAATGACGTCAATAAAGGGTAAAACTATCCCCAAAAGGTTATACATTTAAATAATGTAAACCGATCCATAACAACCTGCCCCAAAATCTCAATCCTCTCGACGTCCTCCTCGATCCGCGAATCCTAATCCTTTTCCTCCTGGGGGGGGTTAAGGAAAAACAAAGATGGAAATAAACGGGGTGAGATAAAATCTCAGTAAGTTACTAATGCAACTACATGACATGCTAATATGCAATGACCGACAGCAATTAACATAAGACAGATAGCAGCGGAATAATAAGTGACATGCTGTCAAACAGTAATATCCAATAATCAATCATATAAATAAACATATAACAACAAATGAGAGGCTCCCTATCGCCAACCGTCCCATACCGGTTGGAAATAACGACCAACTCAACATGCAACACATAAAGCTGAAATAAACACTCATAAGTGGATACATAGCCAAGGTTTCACCCAACTGAAGGACCAAATAAAGGTCGCTGCGCGGCTTCAATAATCAACAATCAACATCTTCATAGCAGCATGAAAGCTTGAAGAGAAAATCCCGGTCAGAACCGACCAATCAATCAATCAACCCATCAAACCATCTTCATAGTAGCATAAAAGCTGAAGAGAATACCCCCGGTACCGGAATCAATGACCAAAAGAAGTGTCACAAAGGACGGGAGACATGCCACAAAGTCATGCTCCAAGTAAAGCTAAAATGCACACAAAGGACCTAGCTCTTCTCACATCCAAGGCCAATCTGGAGGAGGGTAATAATTGGGCAAAACAATGGTCAACATCATAATGGACTTGGCTTGTGCCATCATAATATTTCGCATCGCCCGAAACACACACAATGCCAGCTGGGCTTTCACGTAAAGGCTAAGTAATAAAATACTAGCACGATAAACAACAAAGGATTCCAAAGTAGGGAACCACACCAATTAATCACCATAAAGATGCAAACGATTACTCATAAAGAGTTCAACAACAACGAACACAAGAAGTTTCTCATAAAAGAGCACAACAACGATAAACGTCAAAACAAGATGATTCCAAGACAAGGCACGTACCAAATACCTCCTAACTATGATACCCACAAGTTAATCATAATGAGCACAACCCAAACGGTCGCTCACAATTAGCACAATTACTATACCAAAATGACCCTAGACATTTACTCATAAAGATATACTAGAACCATGAACTCAACCATCTCTTACACCTGGAATTCCAAAGTAGGAAATAAGAATGAATACACCTTAAGATTTATCAAACCGTAAGTAACCAATCGCCAATTCACGCTTTACCTCCGTCCATAACGAACCAACTCTAAACACCCCAAACGAATCCAAAAGATTACCCTTATTAGAACGTGATCACGACCGGACTAAACCCTACATTTTAGTGTTCCAAAACCACCCTCTAGGTGCTATAGGATATCACCTAAAACCTAGACCAAGTCTTATCCAACATCAATCCGATTGGAACAATCACGAACCCATCACAAGATGCTCAAACACAAACTTGATCACAAAGGACCCAATTCTATCACTAGAGTGTACTACAATGTTTACTAAGGTCAACTAGAAGGACACCCAAGGTTTGGATCAAAACGCATTCTTTAGTCACACAATTTAACAAAATGTGCATTTTTCAGAGATCTGTGCGGCCGCCCTCGATGGGTTGTGCGGTCGCCCAAAGTGCCTCAAAACAAGAACAAAAGCTCTCAGAAAGATGCGCGGCCGCCCAGGAAGTTTTGTGCGGTCGCACAATACGCCGGAATCGCCAGAAATCGGGAAGAACAACATGGGTTCTTCCATTTTCAACCCAAAACACATTTAACCGAAATCCCAACTTTCCAACTCATATACTAAAGTACCAAAACAACTTATAAGTCTAAAAGGACTCCCTAAACAACATTTAACAACCAAAATCATGAATCAAACTCAACATTCAAGATTTCACCATTTTTGATCAAAAACCCAAATAAATTCCAAACAAATTCGAAACTCATCCCAACTTCAAATGTAACACATCAAACAATATCTAACCATGATATGAACATTTTAGCATTAAAATGGGGGAAAAGTAACTTACTTGAATTTTCTCAAAGTTGCTGGATTTCAAATCTTTTTGAGTCTACGCGATCCTAGCGACGATCTAAACACGTTTCAAGTTTTAAGAAATGAGAGAAGATGAGAGGAAGAAGGAGAAAATGAAGAGAGAAGGAAGAAAGAAAACTTACCCTTTTCTTTTGGGGAGAGAGAGAGGAATGAGCTGGGAGGAGGTGGAGTGAGTGAGGGAGAAGGGAAGGAGTAAAGAAGGAGTAGGGAGTTATTTAAAAAGTTACTTCTAGGCCCCTCCCTTGCTACTAACACAATACTACACTCCCTGCTAACAATTAAGACCCAACAATATTACACTAGCCCGAATGACTCAAATAAGATGCTAAGCATAATTATGATGAACATAAAATGCACACATAAATATTTAAATAAATGATAATTTAGATAATAAATAAGCAAATAAATAAATAATAATTATTTATTTCCAATAAAATAGAGCCTAGTTTTCGGGTCGTGACATTCACTCCCCCTTAAAGAAAATTCGACCCGAATTTTAACGAGACTTACCCGAAAGACTAATCAGCTACGGATACGATAGTTCCGCCATTTCTCAAATTCCTCAATTGTCCAATCTATCCCACTACAAGGTAACCCTAAATAATGCTTACCATACTATGACCTCTCGCACATAATTTCCTTCAATCATAACCTTCACTACTAATTAGAATCCACAATCAAAATTGGAGAATCCCAATTGCTTCCAATCATAACTCTCGAGATATCCCAAGCTCACCTTATTCATAACCTAAATTACACTGCAAAAGTGTTTCCTTTCGTAAATCGCATACTTAGTAGTATTCCTCAGAAATTCAAAACATCACCATCACGAGCTAAATTAGCTTTTTAATATATGAAGAGCTAAAGAAATTTTCCATCCCCATAATATTCACCAAAGGCTATATCTCTAAGGATTCCATTATAGTGCTCTCGCTCTAGGTAGCACCTTAAACTAGGGGTGTAATATAAACCCAAAATTTTAATACAAAATGTTCACTTAAATCTACGCCATAATATCATCGTCATAACACTCCAATCCTTGAAAGCCTAAAATAATTACGAATACGCAACAGTCCGAAAATGATCTAAATTTTATCTTCAAGGGATTTCCTCTAGCTCCCTTTTTAGTTAATAATCTGTGCTCACATACCCACGGAAATCAACAAATCTCGAATCCTCAATAGCTAAACCAAGTTAGTCTTTCACGCATACATTTATTGACTTAATGATATTTAAGCTCAATGGCACTACCATCATAATAAACCAATTAGCTAGCAACGCTCCAACTGACCAAATACCAAATCGTAGTATTCTATAGTATGCCCAAGTATTGATACTCCACTTCCTTCACATACTCTTGATTCAATTCGGGAAACGCCACCAAGAAGGGATTTAGAACCATAGAACCACTATCTAACCAAAATTTCAAAATGCCTTTAACATAGATCGAGAAATTATTACTCTCCCAAAATGTACTTAGTCCTTTCTAACTTAACACGCTTACCACCATTAATGATCATAACTCCTACCACAAACTCATCATCCATAACAAACCGTACACCTCTCCATGCTAATCCATTCCGATACATTCACGGAGACGCACTAAAAGTGACCAAAATTTTCCCCAAGAGATCCTCATTGAATCCTCAACTCCTATAACCCAACCGATGACATAAGGACATTGATCTAAATATTAGCACTACAACCTTGTACCACAACAACCCAATTTAACCCAAGCTCCTCCTCAAACACTAGGTACTATTCGGAAGAAAACGAAAATCTTACGAATGATATATACACCCAACAAACTGACCGAAACTAAATACTCGGATTTCAATTAAGAAAAGATAGGTATAACTCTACCCAAAGGAACGGTCTCAAACAGTTTTAAGAAATTAGGAATGGAGAATATAACCATCCCCTACAACAATAGATTAAAGCAATAGTAACATCAAAATCTTGTAATAACAACATGGCAAATTTAGCAGGTAAGTTCTATCTACCTTTAAGCACAACATGAGCACATAAGACTCTATCAGATATCCTACACTCCTCCATAGGAGTAGACACTGACAACACATAAGTCAAAGACTCAAGAGAAATAAATGCAACTAAATGCACACAACATGAGAATGCGATGATCCTAAAATGCACGCGCTCGCTCTCTCGACACAAAATTAATACCTCCTGAAACTGATGAATCACCCGTTGAGTGCTGGTTGATCGCAAATACCCTACCCTGAACTTTTAGGGTTTCCCGAAGCATCCCTCTTCTGACCCTGCGGTATTCCAGTTCCTGTCCCCGATGACTGAACTCTAAACCTCGGACAATTTTTAACGAAGTGTCCCAACTGACCACACTTCACACATTTTCCTTGCTTCTTCCAACACTTGTCTTCTGAGTGTCCTATCCTCTGACAGAAGCTGCAGACTTTCCCATTTCGTGTCCCTTTATAAGAACCTTGATTTCCTACTGTTGGTTGCCCTTGAATTTGCCTTCTGAATCGAGTTTGCACTCCAGAATTACCTCTGTTATCCGAACGTTGCTGTTGTGACTTACTCTGCCCTCCTTGCTTACCCGGGTTAACCATCTCAGTCTTCCTTTTGTGTTCCCCAATATCCTGCTCAATCAAGTAGGCTCGATCCACCGCATCCTGAAAAGGTTGAATTCTTTGGGCTAAAAGTTGAGTCCTAATAGCTGTCTTCAAACCCCTGATCAATCTCATCGCTTTCTGCTCCTCGGTCCGCACAAGGTAGTCACAACGCCTGGCTAATTCTGTGAACTTAGCTGAATACTGTGCTACTGACATCATGCCTTGCTCCAAGCTGAGGAACTCGATCTCTTTCCGGTTTTGATTCACTAGAGAGATAAAATGATCCTTGAATTTCCTCACGAACCACTCCCAAGGATATGGTACAAGAGTCGCATCCCAACTAGTCTTCAGTGCCTTCCACCAATGTTCCGCAGCCCCCACGAGCTTATAAGCTGCAAACAGAACCCTATCCTCATCAGTGCAACCAAAGACATCGTAGATTTTCTCCATCGATTCTATCCATAGCTCGGCTTTCTTCACATCCGGCTCACCGTCGTACTCACTTGGTTTCAACTTTAAGAACTGCTCCAACCCATATCGCGGAGGTGCTACATGTTCCTCTCTCGGTCCTTGGTCACGAATTGATTTCACGGCCTCCTCAAACCTGCCCTGAAACACTGTACGGTTTTCATCCCTTAGACCATTAAGATTCTGAGTCCCACTGATGTCTTCACTAGCTCTTCTAGCCATTGAGAACAATTACCTGCATAAAACATCAACCGTTACTCACTCCGAACACAACTACCCTCCTAGGTCATACTAGTCCACCTAGACTTATACTTAGAGCCAAACCATGGCTCTGATACCAACTGTCGCGACCCCGGACCCCGCGGGCCCGAGACCGCGAGCTGGACGTCGAGTTAAAACCAAAACTCTAAAATATAGAAGTTAAAAATTCCATTTTGAACCAAAAGATGATAACACAAAGTTTTACAAATCCACGTTTAAATCAACAAAGTACATCCAACATAAGCTCCACAGCTTATACCCAAAAGAATAAAATATACAATTCTTAATGACGTCAATAAAGGGTAAAACTATCCCCAAAAGGTTATACATTTAAATAATGTAAACCGATCCATAACAACCTGCCCCAAAATCTCAATCCTCTCGACGTCCTCCTCGATCCGCGAATCCTAATCCTTTTCCTCCTGGGGGGGGGTTAAGGAAAAACAAAGATGGAAATAAACGGGGTGAGATAAAATCTCAGTAAGTTACTAATGCAACTACATGACATGCTAATATGCAATGACCGACAGCAATTAACATAAGACAGATAGCAGCGGAATAATAAGTGACATGCTGTCAAACAGTAATATCCAATAATCAATCATATAAATAAACATATAACAACAAATGAGAGGCTCCCTATCGCCAACCGTCCCATACCGGTTGGAAATAACGACCAACTCAACATGCAACACATAAAGCTGAAATAAACACTCATAAGTGGATACATAGCCAAGGTTTCACCCAACTGAAGGACCAAATAAAGGTCGCTGCGCGGCTTCAATAATCAACAATCAACATCTTCATAGCAGCATGAAAGCTTGAAGAGAAAATCCCGGTCAGAACCGACCAATCAATCAATCAACCCATCAAACCATCTTCATAGTAGCATAAAAGCTGAAGAGAATACCCCCGGTACCGGAATCAATGACCAAAAGAAGTGTCACAAAGGACGGGAGACATGCCACAAAGTCATGCTCCAAGTAAAGCTAAAATGCACACAAAGGAGCTAGCTCTTCTCACATCCAAGACCAATCTGGAGGAGGGTAATAATTGGGCAAAACAATGGTCAACATCATAATGGACTTGGCTTGTGCCATCATAATATTTCGCATCGCCCGAAACACACACAATGCCAGCTGGGCTTTCACGTAAAGGCTAAGTAATAAAATACTAGCACGATAAACAACAAAGGATTCCAAAGTAGGGAACCACACCAATTAATCACCATAAAGATGCAAACGATTACTCATAAAGAGTTCAACAACAACGAACACAAGAAGTTTCTCATAAAAGAGCACAACAACGATAAACGTCAAAACAAGATGATTCCAAGACAAGGCACGTACCAAATACCTCCTAACTATGATACCCACAAGTTAATCATAATGAGCACAACCCAAACGGTCGCTCACAATTAGCACAATTACTATACCAAAATGACCCTAGACATTTACTCATAAAGATATACTAGAACCATGAACTCAACCATCTCTTACACCTGGAATTCCAAAGTAGGAAATCAGAATGAATACACCTTAAGATTTATCAAACCGTAAGTAACCAATCGCCAATTCACGCTTTACCTCCGTCCATAACGAACCAACTCTAAACACCCCAAACGAATCCAAAAGATTACCCTTATTAGAACGTGATCACGACCGGACTAAACCCTACATTTTAGTGTTCCAAAACCACCCTCTAGGTGCTATAGGATATCACCTAAAACCTAGACCAAGTCTTATCCAACATCAATCCGATTGGAACAATCACGAACCCATCACAAGATGCTCAAACACAAACTTGATCACAAAGGACCCAATTCTATCACTAGAGTATACTACAATGTTCACTAAGGTCAACTAGAAGGACACCCAAGGTTTGGATCAAAACGCATTCTTTAGTCACACAATTTAACAAAATGTGCATTTTTCAGAGATCTGTGCGGCCGCCCTCGATGGGTTGTACGGTCGCCCAAAGTGCCTCAAAATAAGAACAAAAGCTCTCAGAAAGATGCGCAGCCGCCCAGGAAGTTTTGTGCGGTCGCACAATACGCCGGAATCGCCAGAAATCGGGAAGAACAACATGGGTTCTTCCATTTTCAACCCAAAACACATTTAACCAAAATCCCAACTTTCCAACTCATATACTAAAGTACCAAAACAACTTATAAGTCTAAAAGGACTCCCTAAACAACATTTAACAACCAAAATCATGAATCAAACTCAACATTCAAGATTTCACCATTTTTGATCAAAAACCCAAATAAATTCCAAACAAATTCGAAACTCATCCCAACTTCAAATGTAACACATCAAACAATATCTAACCATGATATGAACATTTTAGCATTAAAATGGGGGAAAAGTAACTTACTTGAATTTTCTCAAAGTTGCTGGATTTCAAATCTTTTTGAGTCTACGCGATCCTAGCGACGATCTAAACACGTTTCAAGTTTTAAGAAATGAGAGAAGATGAGAGGAAGAAGGAGAAAATGAAGAGAGAAGGAAGAAAGAAAACTTACCCTTTTCTTTTGGGGAGAGAGAGAGGAATGAGCTGGGAGGAGGTGGAGTGAGTGAGGGAGAAGGGAAGGAGTAAAGAAGGAGTAGGGAGTTATTTAAAAAGTTACTTCTAGGCCCCTCCCTTGCTACTAACACAATACTACACTCCCTGCTAACAATTAAGACCCAACAATATTACACTAGCCCGAATGACTCAAATAAGATGCTAAGCATAATTATGATGAACATAAAATGCACACATAAATATTTAAATAAATGATAATTTAGATAATAATTAAGAAAATAAATAAATAATAATTATTTATTTCCAATAAAATAGAGCCTAGTTTTCGGGTCGTGACACCCTTGAACAATTATGGAATGTCAAAAGACAAAAAAATTCCTATAATAAATGATCAGAATAAACTTACCTGGTACTTGTGAAAATTGAATGCGATCAATCATTGAAATAATAAATTTTGAGCATTGATTGAGCCGCGATCATAAATGGGCGCATGAAGGGTGCGTGATCTTTTCTAGGCGCGCGTAAGGATTTGGGAAATCAAGAGTGCTAGGCACGCAAAGAATGGGGCGCGCAGGGATTTAAGTTGGCGCGCAGAGAGTTTCCTTGAAACTTTGAAAATGATCTAACATATAAAACTTAGTATACTCATAACTCACTAAAACAAAATCATTAGTATTGACAAAACATTATTGAATTTTAGTTGAGTTCAAGCATACCCATTTCACCTCTCAAAAAGATGAACCGTTTCGCGTCAAGTGCTTTCGTTAGAATGTCGGCGATTTGATAGTCGGTTCCCACGTGTTCCAAATGAATATTGCCTTTCTCCACGTGGTCTTTGAGGAAGTGATATTTGATGTCGATGTGCTTGGTCTTTGATTGCATGACAGGATTTTTAGAAACGGCAATTGTTGAAGTGTTGTCGCAGTAGATAGGACAATTTTCTTCAATGATATCATAGTCCACCAATTGCTACTTCATCCATAGTATTTGACAGCAACAACTTCCCGCAGCGATATATTCAGCTTCGGTTGTTGAGACAGATACTGAAGCTTGTTTCTTACTCGCCCATGACACAAGTCGATATCCGAGAAAATGACAAGTGCCACTTGTGCTTTTCCTATCAATTGTGCACGCTGCATAATCCGTATCTGAATAACCTACAAGTTTAAAGTTCGAATCTTTGGTGTACCAAAGTCCAAGGTTAACAGTATCGGATAGATATATTATAATACGTTTCACAGTAATTAAGTGTGCTTCTCTAGGGTCAGATTGATAACGAGCGCAAACACAAACACTAAACATAATATCGAGCCTACTAGCAGTAAGATAAAGCAGCGAGCCAATCATACATCAATAGAGCGTTTGATCAACACGTTTACCTTTCAAATCTTTGTCGAGTTTGTTGCCGGTAGCCATTGGAGTATCGTATGGTTTAGCATTGTCAAGTCCAAACTTCTTGATTAAGTCCTTTGTATATTTGGCTTGATTGATAAATATGCCTTCACTCATTTGCTTGATTTGTAGCCCGAGGAAGAATGTGAGTTCTCCCATCATGCTCATTTTAAACTTGCTCTTCATTAGTTTCTCAAAGCGCTTGCACAACAATTCATTAGTAGAACCAAATATAATATCATCAACATAAATTTGAACAAGTAATTTATGACCATTATGTTTGGCAATGAAAAGAGTTGTATCGATTTTACCGCGAGTGAAGCCTTTTTCAATGAGAAACTTGGATCGTGTATCGTACCATGCTCTTGGTGCTTGTTTTAGCCCATACAAAGCTTTCTAGAGTTTGTACACATAATTTGGAAATTGTGAATCTTCAAACCCAGGTGGTTGAACAACGTAGACTTGTTCTTGGAGTTCACCGTTTTGAAACGCGCTCTTCACATCCATTTGATATAGCTTGAAGTTCTTGTGATCGGCGTAAGCTAGAAGGAGTCTAATAGCTTCAAGTCTTGCTACGGGCGCAAAAGTTTCATCGTAATCAATTCCTTCTTCTTGCCTATATCCTTGAGCAACCAATCTTGCTTTGTTCCTTGTAATGGTTCCATTCTCATCCATCTTGTTTCTGAACACCCATTTCGTACCAATCACTCCTTGATCATTTGGTCTTGGAACAAGAGTCCAAACCTTGCATCGTTCAAATTGATTGATTTATTCTTGCATTGCAACAACCCAATTAGGATCTTGGAGCGCTTCATCAGCCTTCTTCGTTTCAATTTGAGAGATAAAAGCAGTGTAAGCATCAAAGTTTGTAGATCTCCTTGTACGAACACCAACGTTTAGATCACCAATGATATTATTGATTGGGTGACCTCTAACTTCACGAATTTCAGGAGGTATGTTAGGTTGAGTTGTAGTAACTTGAAGGTCTTCAATTGGTACATCTTCACCAGATTCTAAATCATCAAAATTAGGGGGTTGAATTGGTGTAGAGTTGAAACTTGGGTTTACACCAGATGCAGCAGTAGATATAGGCGCATGAGAGGAATCAAGAGGCGCAACATGTGAGTGAGGCGCAACTGATGATCCATTTGGCGCACCATATGAGGAGTTAGGCGCAACTGATGTGGATGGATTTCCTTGAGTTGATAGATTCTGATTTTGAGTAGGCGCAACATAAATAAGAGCACATGTATCATTAAGCTCAACAGAATCATCAGCAACAATTGGAGCCTAATGTGGCTCAAGGAGAGAATGTTCATCAAATGTAACATGTACAGATTCAACTATTACTAATGTAGATCTATTAAAAACGCGAAAAGCTTTAGAATGTTTGGCATACCCAACAAAAATACCTTCATCGGCTTTGGCATCGAATTTACCTCTATGTTCATTTCCTTTGTAGAGGACATAACACTTGCAACCAAAGATCTTGAAGAATGCAATGTTGGGAGTTCTACCACGCCAAAGTTCATACGGAGTCTTTTTGTGAAGTTTGTTGATGAGGGAACGATTTTGAGTAAAACATGCTGTGTTGATAGCTTCTTCCCAAAAGTACTTAGGCAATTTCGCTTCAGCTATCATCGTCTTTCCCACTTCAATCAACGTCCTATTCTTTCTTTCCACAACACCATTTTGTTGAGGAACTCCAGCAGTTGAGAAGTTGTGATCTATCCCATGATCATCGCAATATCGAGCAACACCGTTGTTCTTGAATTTTGTTCCATTGTCGGACCGAACACTAACGATGTCATCTTCTTTTTGGGTTTGGAGCAGTCGAAATAAGGTGGTCAAAATGTCGTAACAATCGTCTTTTGAGATCATCATTTCCACCCATGTATATCTTGAATAATCATCCACCACAACTAGAGTATACTTGTTTCTTCTAATACTTGCGGTGGTGACTGGTCCAAATAGATCAATGTGAAGCAGTTGCAAACATCTAGAAGTTAAAGGATTGGTCTTACTGGAGAAAGATTTCTTCGGTTGTTTGCCAAGTTGACACGCGGTTCACTTCTTGTCATGATGATCAGCAACCTTGGGAAGTCCTTTAACAAGGTTATTCCTGCTGAGTTTTGATAGATATTTGAAGTTCAAGTGACTTAAGCGCTTGTGCCACAGCCAACTATTTTCGCTCACACTTTTAGCTACAAAACAAAGATTAGTACTAGAGTTCATACTATGGAAATCAATAATGTAAATATTTGTCTTACGATATCCCGTGAGTAATGTAGCTCCAGTTTTTCCGTTCTTGATAAGACATTGAGTTGAGGTGAGATGGCATTCTAATCCTTTATCACAGAATTGAGATATGGATAATAAATTGTGCTTGAGCCCTTCGACGAGAGAGACTCTTTCAATGCACACTTTGTCTTTCTTGAGTTTTCCATATGCAACAACTTGACCTTTGTTATTATCACCAAATGTTACTGAGGGACCTCTTTCTTCATGGACATCTTCTAATAAGGATTCATCTCCAGTCATGTGTCTTGAACACCCACTATCGAGAATCCATTCATAATTTCTAGCTTTTGAAGATCCAGCCATGAAACAAAGAACCTGAAATATAGACATTTAAGCAGGTCCCCTTTATTCCTTTTGGGTCCTAGGGTTAGCAACTTTTGACAACCCACTCTTGCTTGACCTTAGGGTTTTTACGTCCTTTGGCATTGGGAGTGAATCGCAAAAGGCATTCCACGGCCTTGTGTCCAGAACAATCACAAATGGAACAATGATGAAAGCCACCAATCACATGAGTTTTCACAAACTCTTTACTTTTCTTTGGGATAGCATTCTTCTTTGGGTCAGATGGACTAGCCTTAACAAAATCTTTCTTTTGAAATTTTAGAGCACTTGATCTAGGAGGGCGCATAGGGCTAGGAGGCACACGGCGATGAGGCGCGTAGCTCCTAGGTGCATAATGAGTACTCAGAGAAGGAGCGCGCTTTGTTTCAAGGGGATTGTGCTAGAGGATGATTCATCTGTAGCTATATCTTTCCCATTAGCTTTCCTAAATTGCTTCGTTGGGTAGACATAATGGAATATTTGTCTCTTGAATTTTTCCTGTCCTTTTCCCATTGAATTAGAATGTTTTTCCTTGGGAATTTCAAAAGTTTGCAGATTTGTTAATTCACTATCTCTTTCAGCACATATATCACATTTAAAGTTGTCACTAGTTGATGAGAATGCCAAACCACTTTTATCACCACTGACTTTTTGGGACTCAAATATATTCTCCTTAGTGACACGAGAATTGGACCACTCATTTGTAATCTTTTTAAGATCAGTAATTTGAGCGACTAATTCATCATTTTCAACTTTAAGAAGTGAGTTATGTTCTGTTAGAAAAGTGTTTTTAACAGTAAGAGGAGTCATGCTCTTTATCTGCTCCTTAAGGAGGGTGAGTTCAGATTTAAGTAGAGATTTCTCGGTCTTAAGTTGGGAAATTTCATCACATGACAGTGCTAAAGCTTCCTTCACATTATCAAATCTAGTGATTACCTTTTCAGCCTTTTTTAACATTTTTTCTTGTTCAGCAATCACTTCATCATCATTGATTTTGGAGATTTGAGCAGTTGGTTCAACTTGAGGTCTGATGTAAGATCATTTTCTCAACTTGTTCCTTGCACTTTGATCACATCGTGAGAATAACAATCCACCATCGCTGATGGTTGGTCCTTTCTTCCTTTTTTACTTCTTGAAAACCTGCAGATTTTTTGATAGGTTTATTCAAGACATTCATATCAGGAACATCCTTGGAGAAGTCATAATCCGAATCATAAGTTTCAACTTCATCATCATTTGCCACCAAACAAACGAGTCCATCATCGGAATCTTCATCGCTCTCATCTGAGTCTGTTTCAATCCAAGTGTTCTGCTCATTTGCTGGTGATTCCTCTTCAGCAACCATTCCCTTATGACGAGTGAATTTGGGAGTGAACTTGGGAGTCTGGATGCTCTTCTTCTGCATATATTCAAATTTTGGAGTTGGGCAGCTTGAAGCAAAGTGTCCTGGTTTCCTGAAAATTAAAACAAACAAGGTCTTCTTTTCTTTTTGAATCACTGCTCCTCGTGAACTTTGGAGGAGCTCTGCTGGTAGATCCTTGAAATTTGCTGGTTGAGCCGGGTCTTGAGAATTTTCTGAACTTTTGAAATTTCTTCACAAATAAATCGAAGTCTTCATCATCCATGTCTAGTAGCTCAGAGGTAGAAATTTTGGGATCGGAACTTTTCTCTTCTTGAACCGGCGCAGGTGCATGCGCTTTTTCTCTATGCGCCACCATTGCTATGGATTTTGACTTTCCTTCAGTTTCACTGATTCGTTGGAGTTTGAGCTCATAAACTTTGAGATTTGCATAAAGGTTCCTTAAAGTCCAAACGTCCAAAGTTCCGGCGTCTTCAACAGCGCTGGATTTATGTAGGTATCTTGATCCAAAAGCTTGGAGAAAATTGACATTCAAATCTTTGTTTGAAAACTTCATGCCAAGTGAAATACATAGATTTATAATTTCACAGTAGCGTTCATAAGTTTGTCTTAAGGTTTCACCGGGGAGTTGAGAGAAATTGTTGAATCTCTTTTGCACTTCATATTTCTTGTTCTCCTTACAAACAGTATCTCCTTCTATATGCTCTTCAATAGCATCCCATATCTCATTAGCAGTAGCATAATGCATGACTTGTTGTTTCATAGCCGTGCTTAGAGTGCTTAGGAGAATATTTCTTGCTTTGCCATCATTTGCAACTCTTCTTGTTTCTTCCTCAGTCCATTCTTCCCTTGGTTTCTTGATGGTTGGTTGAGCAGCATTGGTGCGCGGATTTGGATTCGCTTTCATAGGGATGTAAGGTCCATAAACCACGGTGTCATGAAGCCTTTCATCGATTGAGTTGAGATGGGTCAATATGCTGAATTTCCACACGTCAAAATGATCTTCATCAAAGACCGGAACGTGAGTGTAGTTAGAAGTTGCCATATGTTTTGAGTTTGCCATTTAGAATCGGCACCCAAGTTGTTAAGCTTGAAAAACAGAAGTGTTTTATGAAGGTGTTAGCTCTGATACCACTTGTTGGTCCCAAAGGGCAACAAGGGTATGAAAAATAGCTAGAGGGGGAGTGAATAGCTGTTTAAAATCCTTTTTGTACCCTTGATAAAACTCAATTGCAAATGCGCACTTTATCAAGTAAGCGTTATGATATGCGCCTAAGTGAGTGAGTGAAATGCACAGCGGAATTTAGTAATGTAAATAGGCGCAAAGTATGATAAAGGGGGCGCACACACACTCTAAGTATTTTGGCTCAAAGTGGGTGAAAAAAGAAACTAAGGCAAATGATATAACAAACACAACAAAGTTCAATCAATCCATCTACAATGAATAAACAATCAAATAGTTAGATATGATATGAACTTGAAAGGAAATAGCAAGATAGTAAGTACGCGCTATTTGGAGAGGTTCGATCGGAAAAATGATCTACGTCCTCTACCAAGATGATTAGTCTTGGATTTCTAATGGAGATCTTATATAATGAGAGAGTGTTACAAATTACAATCGTTTTGAGCTTATACACTAACTCAAGATCTATTTCTATGAAAGAACAAATCCTAGACAATAACCGGTGTATCTCTAAAAGAAAGATCTAAGTGATCAAACTTAAAGAGGTGCGTGTGTGATTTTAGATTCAAGGCTCTTTAGATCTTTGAGATTGAGAGCACAAGAAAACTAAAGTGTTTTTGCTTGAGGATCTGGGCTAAGGATGAAATTGCGAAGATGTTCTTGAGAATTCTGGAAATAACAAAGGCAATCTTCAAATATTCAACAAATGCTTGAGAGAGAAATTCTTGAAAAGCTTAGCAACTTCAAATGGTTGAAGTTATGGGGTATTTATAGTAGAGCCCCAAAAACTAGCCGTTGGAAATCCTTGGTGAGTCAGAGAAAGGACGGATGTGTTGTCGCTCATTGAGTGGAGCACGTGTCCTTTTATAGCCGTTGGACACATAACACAAATATGACCATTATGGACAGGTGTCCTTAGATGCGGGTGCATACGTGTTATTTAACCACCGTTGGATTATTGGCGTAGTTTGAATCTCTTCAAGTATTTGAATCTTCAATAAATCACTGAATGTTATTTCAATATTTATGCGCGTTGAGCCAAGGGGCGCGTAGACATAGCGTTCTGAGTCATCTGAGGCGCATGAGCTATGCTAGGCACATACTCATGCGCGTGCTTAAGGAAGCGCATGGTGCATGGGAGATGCGCATGGCGCGTGGCTCAAACTCAAAGTGTGATTTTCTTGAATCTTGATCTTCTTGCCCTATTCCTAAGCCTATTCTATTACAATGGACAACCTAAAAAATGAAGTATAAATACTTCTTACATGTGGGACTAAAGTCCATGAAATAAAACTTAGGTGATGGATCAATCAAATCTAATCAATCCTATTACATTGAAACTGAGATATAAGTGGGAATACCCAACAGTTTGTTGCTTGCCTACTGCCTTAGTTACTATCTCTGACTACTTATCAATTTGCCAAAACTCTCAGACACAAACTTTTATTTTCAACCTACCTTGTCTGTTCCCTTTTTGCCAACCGCAATAACGCCGACCGCAATATTTCCGACTGCATATTTGCTTACCGCATTGAAACCTTCTAATTAGTGTTTTTATCTATCTCTTGGCTGCTGCAATATTGCTTGCCGCAATATTGCCTGCTGCACTATTTGCCTAACTAGTCGTTTTAACTTCAAAACCAACTCTACCTCGTTTTCATCAAAAACTTCCGCTGTGCATTTTACTTTGAACTAGTGGTTTTTTCTTGACCACAAAACTCAATAGTAAGCATAAGGTTGAATTTTGAAAAAGGGTTGATAATTTTAAATAGGCTATTCACCCCCCTAGCCTCTTTTCATACCCTTGTTGTGTCTTTGAGACCAACAAGTGGTATCAGAGCAAACACCTTCATAAAACTCTCGTTTTTCAAGCTTAACAGCTTGGGTGCCGATTGAATATGGCAAGTCAAAAAACTATGGCAACGGTTAACTACACTCACGTTCCAGCGTTCGCTGAAGATAACTTTGACGTATAGAAACACAGCATTCTAACACACTTCTACTCCATGGACGAGCAACTCGGTGATTGTCTTACCATTGGACCATACTTCCCAATGAAAGCTAATCCGAATCCAGAAACCAATGCAGACATACCGCCAGTCAAGAAACGAAAAGCTAAATGGACCGATGAAGAGAAAAGATTGGTTGGAATGGATGTGAAAGCGAAAAGCATACTTTTAAGTACCTTAAGCACGTCTCAGCGTCGACAAATCATGGAATGTTCTACTGCAAAAGATCTTTGGGATGCAATTGAAGATTACATCGAAGGAGATCAAGCATGCAAAGAAAGCAAAAAGTTTGCTATTCAAACAAGATTCAACAATTTTGCTAAGATCCCCTGTGAATCACTTAGAGCCACTTATGATCGTTATTGTGAGATCGTAAGTACTTACACCACACTTGGAAAGAACCTTACCAAGAAAGAAATCAATGTAAATTTTCTAGCCACTCTTGGTTCTCAATATCTTCACAAAGGAAACACCCTTGAAGATACCAAGCTACTAGATAATATGTCACTCAGAAGACTCTATGCCAACCTCAAAGTTTTTGATATCAAGCTCCACAACATTGAAGAGATGGAAGGAAAAACAAAGAACTTGTCGTTGGTCGCTAAAAAGGAAGAAATGGTCGAAGAAGAAGATCCAAAACTCTCCACATCCGAGTTACTAGATATAGACGATGATAACTTTGCTATGTTTGTGCAAAGATTTCAAAAGTTCAGAAAATCAGCAAGGCCCGGATCATCAAGAAAGGCTCCAGCAAGGTTCTCAAGGAGCAGCTCAACAAATAAGAAAGAGTACTCCAACTTCTCCAAGAAGAAATAGGATCTCGTTTGTTTTAATTGCAGGAAACCCGGTCATTTCGCATTAGAATGCCCAATTCCCAAGTTTGAGTACATGAAGAAGAAAAGCAACTTCACTCCGAGATATTCAAAGTAAAAGGGAATGGTTGCTGAAGAGGACTCTTCCACAAAAGAGTTAGCTACCTGGATAGAGTCATATTCTGATGAAAGCGACGAGGATTCTGAAAAAGGTCACATTTGTTTGGTCGTTAATTCTGATGATGAGAATGATCATGAAAATCGTTTCTCACCAAATGCAAAACCCAAACGGATAAGTTATACATCCGATGAACTTACTGAAAAAGGATTTCTAACTCCAGTTCAAAAGAATGGCGATCTTCTGTTTTCTAGATGTGATGTAAGTGCAGCAAAGAAGCCTCTACACAATCCCAAAGCGAAGGAAGATCTACCTACCACTACTCAAATCAAGTTTGACATTTCCCCCAACGAACAAGAAAAGATGTTTATGAAAGCTGAACAGGTAATTAGTAAGTTTTCTGGCATGAAGGAAGCTTTAGCACTTTCAACTGAAGAGATTTCCCAGCTTAAGATGGAGAAAACTCTTCTAAGATCTGAACTCACCCTCCTTAAGGAGCATATCAAGAGCATGACTCCTCTTACTGATCGAAACCGTTTCTTGGAAGAACAAAATGCCATATTTAAAGTTAAAAACGACGAATTGGTCGTTGAGATAAATGACCTTAAACAGATCACTAATGAGTGGACCAATTCTCATGTCACTATGGAACAAATATTAGAATCCCAAAATTATAGTGGTGATAAGGAAGGCTTGGGATTCCAAACTAGTGACAACTTTAAATGTGCATCTTGTTGTGAAAGAGATGAGAAATTTACTCAACAAACTTTGGAAGGGTCAAAGTCTAAACATCATGTTTCAAAGGGTGAAGGACAAGAACAAAAGAAGAAACTAGTGTTCAACTATATCTACCCTAAGAAACAAACTGGCAAGGCACAAAAGTTGAAAGGTATTGCCATGGATGAACCTGCTGCTGCGGCAAGCACCAGCAAGGTAGCTGAGTCTCCTTACCACATCAACTTGCCGCGAGGTCAGGCGACCGGACCAAGGAAGCTGGCGACCGCAGGTAGTGGCAAGGCGGCAAAGTTCAAGAGGATGAACTTTGTAAGGGAGACCTCATCCATACCAGTAAATGATGTTGTGCTCAAGACTTCAAGGAAGTTTGTTAACCCTCAGTTGGGTGGCTTCCACCATTGTTCTGTATATGATGATTATGGTTACAAGGCTGCTGAATGTCTTTTAAGATTCACACCAAATCCCAGAAGGCTTAAACCCCCTTCTGTGAGACAAGTGTGGGTTGTCAAAAGCTGCTAATCTTCAGGAACAAAAATAATAAAGGGGACCTCGATCTTAAATGTTTGTTTTGTAGGTCCTCTGCCTTATGGCTGGTCACTCCAATGAAGTTACAAGTTTATGGTATCTAGACAGTGGATGGCATATGACTGGAGATATCAATCTATTGAAAAGTGTCCGTAACGAAAAAGTTCCAGCAGTTACTTTTGGCGACAACAGCAAAGGAAAGACCATTGGATATGGAGTTATCAGAAAAGGAAAAAAAAATCCAAGATGTTTCTCTAGTTACTTGTCTAAAACACAATCTTCTCTCAATCTCACAATTTTGCGACAAAGGATTGCAATGCTACTTCACTTCAACTCATTGTCTTATCAAGGATGGCAACTCCGGCGTCACTTTACTCATAGGGATTTGTAAGGAAAATGTTTACATTGTTGATTTCAATTCTTCTTGTATTTCTTCTAATCTCTGTTTTGTACCAAAGAATGTTAGTGAAAATAGTTAGCTTTGGCATAAACGACTAAGTCACTTGAACTTCAAGTATCTCTCCAAGATTGGTAGAGAAAATCTAGTTCGTGGTCTACCCAAAGTAGCTGATCACCACGATGAAAAGTGCTCAGCCTGTCAACTAGGCAAACAACCAAAAGCGTCATTCTCCAGCAAGACGACTCCGTCAACTTCAAGATGTTTGCAACTACTTTATATGGATTTATTTGGACCTATCACTACCGCAAGTACTGGAGGCAATAGATATACATTAGTTGTGGTAGATGATTATTCAAGATATACGTGGGTCGAAAGGATGATCTCCAAAGACGATTGTTATGACATTTTGACCACACTCTTTAAACAGCTCCAAACCCAAAAAGAAGACGACATCGTCAGTGTTTGATCCAACAACGGAACAGAATTCAAGAACAACAGCGTCGCTCAATACTGTGATGACCATGGTATTGACCATAACTTTTCTGCTGCTAGAGTTCCTCAACAAAACGGTGTTGTGGAAAGAAAAAACAGAACGTTGATAGAGGCAGGAAAGACGATGTCGAAGCTGTTGGTAGTGGTGCCCTAGGCACGTTTAATAAACGTTGTAATTGTTATCATTTATTTCATATCAATAAAGAAATGTTGTGATTATTATTGTTGTTCATGTTTACTTATAATAATCTCCGTCCCTAGTACTTGTTAAGCACTAGCATAAAGGCTAAATTATCATGGGATGATCATGTTAGATTTATGGGTACTTGTTTGGAACAAGGTACTGGACATGACCCGCTGTATGAGATTTTTGTCATGGTCGATGTCATACATATATCTCATATTAGTTATGTCATTTGAATCCTTGGACATGAAGTTATTATAGTCTTCCACTTGATGAACATTATGTTTGACATATTCAAACGCTACCTTTAACCGGAAGTTATAAAGGGTATGATTGGCATAATCGGATTCACGTAGGGAAGAATAATAAGCTAAATGGATTTGTCCCTCTTCGGAGAGATGTCAAGCTTGGGCCTCTCGTAGGAATGATGTTGATGAAAATGTTCGGCCGGAATCAAATGAATTGATTGGATCAATGTCATTTGGATTATCAATATATTCGGAATCGAGAAAGTATTGAACAAAACAAGTTGACTTGTTGACCATGACTTGTGTTTAATGACATCGTGGACAAAGTGTCGCGACTCCGAACCCCGCGGGCCCGAGATCGCGAGCTGGACTTCGACTTAAACAATAAACTCTAAAATAATGGAGATAAAAATTTCCTTTTATACCAAAAGAGGATAACACAAAGTTTTGGAAAATAATTTAACAACGACAATGAACTAGTGTAAGACCCATAAGCTCACACTACAAAATAATAAAATATACAAATCTTAGTGACGTCAAAGTGTGGTACAACTATCCCCAAAAGAGTTACACATTTATATAATGTAAACCCACCAATATACACTTGCCCCAAAAGCTCAACCCTCGCGACGTCCTGTCTCGTGATCAGCGAGTCTAATCCTTTCCACCTGGGGGGGGGGGGTTAAGGAAAAACAAAGACAAAGGAAAAGGGGGTGAGATAAATCTCAATAAGTTACTAATGCAACTACATGACATGCTATGATGCAATAATCCATAATAAATCACATAACACATAGCAATTATCATATGTCAGATAGCAGCGGAAATAAACACATAACAAAGGATATAGCCAAGGTTTTCCAACTGATAGAACCAAATAAAGGTCGCTGCGCAGCTTCAATAATCAACAAGTCATCATCTTCATAATAGCATGAAAGCTGAAGAGAAATCCCCGGTACCGGAACCAATAACAAGGGGACAGTGACACACAGTCAAAGCCCGAAATCCAATAGCTAAAGTTCTCACAAAGGGGCTAGCTCATCTCACATCCAAGGCCAATCTGGAGGAGGGAAATAATGGAGCAAAACAATGGTCAACATCACAATGGACTTGGCTGTGCCATCATAATGTTTCGCATCGCCCAAACACACACAAAATACCAGCTGGACTTTCAAGTAAAGGCTAAGTAATAAAATACTAGCACAATAAACAACCATTGATTCCAAAGTAGGGAATCATTCCAGTTAATCACCAAAAAGATGAATTGAACAAACGCGCATCATAAAAGTGCTTCATAATTCCAAATAATAATTTAATCAAATCCCATATCACATACATTCACAAAGGAATCAGTTAACTCAAGAACACAACCAAAACTACTCACTCATCTCGAAGAGCTCAAGAAGATCTTTAAAACGATAATTTATACGCCTAAAACGGAGTCCGGATGAACAAGATATGGCCCTCGAAAGATTGGACAAAAAGGAAATAAATTTCACCCAGGGGAGAGGGTGCGCGCGCCTCCTAGGTGAGAAGGAAAATCAAGATTGGAGGAGGGGGGGGGTGCGCGGGCCTCCATCCAACAGAAGTTTTTTTTTTGTTCAAGAGAGGGCATAAGGGTGCGCGCGCCTCCTATGGGAGGGTGCGCGCGCCTCCTTGCCCGGAGAGGCAAATTCCGGCCAAAAATCTGGGTTCTTCCATTTTTTTCAACCAAACATCAAATCTAAACCCAACTTCACCATTTTAAGCCAAACTCAAAACTAACACTACCCATATGAACTGGGAGGGGACTTACACATCAACATTTGACAACCCCAAAGCAAGATTTAACCCAACATTCAACAATCACCAAAATTATCAAACAAATAGAAATAAATTCAAAACGCATTCAAGATTGCAATAGACAACTACAATAACATCATACAACCATTGATGAACATTTCAAGCATAAAAATGGGGGAAAGTAAACTTACCCGGATTTTCTCAAAGTTGATGGATTTCAAATATTTTTGGCCTCCTACGATCCTATCGACGATCTAAACAAGATTCATGTTTTAAGAAATGAGAAATAATAAGAGGAAGAGGAAGATAATGAAGAGAGAAGATAGAGAAAGCTTACCCTTTACTTGACAATGGAGAGAGAGAGAAGTGAGCTGGGAGAGATGGTGAGGAGTGAGGGAGAAGTGTGGGAGGAGAGGGGAGTGGGGAGGGAGTAGTTAAAAATAATTTGAAAACTTACACCTAGGCCCCCTCCTCACTAAGCTAGCACAATTAAACCCCTATCACCCTTCTACCCAATTAACACAAATAAAATGCTAGGCATGAATTATTATAACACATAAAATGCACACATAATTATTGAAGTAAATAATAATCAATTATTACTAATAAAATAGAGCCTAGTTTTCGGGTCGTGACATTCACTCCCCCTTAAAGAAATTTCGACCCGAATTTTAACGAGACTTACCCGAATTAAAAAGCCACGGATATTTCCTCTAGATCTCATCTCGGAGGTCCCACGTCGATTCCTCAACATTGTGATTCCTCCAAAGAACTCGAACCAACGCAATGCTTTTGTTTCTCAATTCTTGGACTTTGGCATCTAAAATCTGAACCGGTCGTTCCTCGTAAGTCATATCCGGCTCGATATCCTCCGGTACCCTCGGTAACACGTGAGATGGATCATGAACATACTTCCGAAGCATAGAAACATGGAACACGTTGTGCAACCGGTCTAAAGATGGCGGTAACGCAAGTCGATACGCTAGAGGCCCAACCTTTCCCAAAATCTCAAACGGGCCAATAAACCTCGGAGCCAATTTGCCTTTCTTCCCAAACCTATGAATACCCACCTTTGGAGATACTTTCATGAACACAAAACCACCGGTCTGAAAACTAAGATCTCGCCTTCGGTTATCTGCATAGCTCTTATGTCGACTCTGGGCTGTTTTCAATCGATCCCGGATAACTCTAACTTTTTCAACTGAATCCTGAAGCAAATCAATACCCAAGATCTTCGCTTCACCGACTTCATCCCAACATATAGGCGATCTACATTTTCTTCCATACAAGGCCTCATACGGTGCCATCTCGATACTAGCCTGATAACTGTTGTTGTAAGAAAATTCCACTAACGGTAGGTGCGAATCCCAAGAATCAGAGAACAAGCTCGCAACATATCCTCCAAAATCTGAATGGTCCCCTCGGATTGACCGTCGGTCTGAGGGTGAAAAGCTGTGCTGAATCGCAAATCTGTACCTAAAGCTTCCTGAAACGCCTTCCAAAATCTAGAAGTAAACCTCGGGTCTCGATCTGACACAATGCTAACCGGAACCCCATGCAATCTCACAATCTCATCACTGTAAAGGGTCGCAAGTTTTTCCATCGAATATCTGATGTCAATAGGCAAGAAATGGGCACTCTTGGTCAGTCTATCCACTATTACCCAAACACTGTCATACTTCTTACGGGTACGAGGTAGTCCCGTAACAAAATCCATAGTCACATTCTCCCATTTCCACTCGGGAATCTCTAACGGCTGAAGTAGTCCCGCTGGTCTCTGATGCTCGGCTTTGACCTGTTGACAAGTTAAACATTTCGAAACATACTCGGCTATTTCCCTCTTCATGTTGTTCCACCAAAAGTGTTGTTTCAAATTTTGATACATCTTCGTACTACCTGGATGAATAGTATATCTCGATTTGTGACCCTCATCTAAAACTTGCCTCTTTATTCCACCAACGTCGGGTACGCACAAACGATCACGGAAAGTCAAAACTCCACTCGAACTCAAAGAAAAATCCTCGAAGTTCTTTTCCTTCAATTTACCCATTATCTTCACCAACTCGGGATCTTCTTTCTGAGCTTCCTTTATCCTCTGAATTAGGGTCGGAGATACCCTAATATTCACAAAAATAGCCCCATGTCTCGATTCACGAGGAGACCAATCTCGAACATCCTCAAGCATTTTCCACTCACGGACCATCATCGAAGCCACATAAGACTTCCTACTAATCGCATCGGCGACCACATTCGCCTTCCCCGGATGATAAGAAATCGTACAATCATAATCCTTCAACAATTCCATCCATAGACGCTGTCGGTTATTAAGTTCCTTCTGCGAGAAAAGATACTTTAAACTCTTGTGATCCGTGAAAATCTCGAACTTCGCTCCATAAAGGTAATGCTTCCATTTGTGCAACGCAAAGACTATCGCCGCCAACTCCATATCATGAGTAGGATAATTCTGTTCACTAAGGGTCAATTTCCTCGAAGCATAGGCAATCACCTTCCTGTTCTGCATCAAAACACAACCCAAACCCTCTTTCGAAGCATCACTATAAATTACTAAATTATCATTCCCATTCGGCAAGGTCAAGATCGGTGCGGTAGTCAACCTCTTCTTCAATTCCTCGAAGCTACTTTGGCATTTTTCACTCCACACAAACGGTACATCCTTCCGGGTCAACTGAGTCATCGGAGTAGCAATCCTTGAAAACCCTTCTATAAATCTTCTGTAATACCCGGCCAACCCCAGAAAACTTCTGATCTCGGTCACTGACTCGGGTCTCTTCCAATCCACTATGGCTTCTATCTTAGAAGGATCCACCGAAATCCCATCTTTCGAAATAACATGACCCAGAAATGACACCTTCTCGAGCCAAAATTCGCATTTACTAAACTTCGCAAACAACTGCTCCCTCGCAAGAACGGATAAAACTGTCCTCAAGTGTTGCTCGTGTTCCTCTCTAGATTTAGAGTAGACGAGTATATCATCAATAAAGACCACCACGAACGAGTCAAGATAAGGATGGAAAACCCGGTTCATCAAATCCATAAATACGGAAGGCGTGTTAGTCAACCCAAATGGCATAACCAAGAATTCATAATGACCATACCGAGTGCGAAAAGCAGTCTTCGGAATATCCTCAGATCGAATCTTTGACTGATGGTACACACTCCTCAAATCAAGTTTAGAAAACACAACTGAGCCTTGAAGATGATCAAATAAATCATCAATGTGAGGTAGAGGATACTTGTTCTTCACCGTAACCTGATTCAACTTTCGGTAATCGATACACAATCTCAACGAACCATCTTTCTTCCGCACAAACAAAACCGGTGCTCCCCACGGGGAAACACTAGGGTGGATAAACCCTCGATCAAGCAACTCTTGCAACTGAACCTTTAATTCCTTCAATTCTGTGGGAGCCAACCTATACGGTGCTTTCGAAATCGGAGCCGTACCCGGCAAAAGATCTATACAAAATTCTATCTCACGATCGGGAGGCATATCATACTCAGAAGAGAAAACATCGGGAAATTCCCTAACTACCCGAACACTCTCCAAACTAGGGGATTCTTTCCTAGTATCAAGAACACTAGCCAAATACCCCTCACAACCGCGGTGCAATAATTTTCTCGCTTTCACATAAGAAATGATACGAAAATTTCTACCAATAGGCATAGCCTCAAAAGTAAATTTAGGCACATCGGGAATAGAAAAAGTAACAACTTTCCTACGACAATCAACAGAAGCATGAAACTTGCTCAACCAATCCATACCCAAAATAACATCAAAGTCCTTAATAGGAAGGACTACCAAGTCCGCATATAAGACACGACCACATATAACCACATCACAAGCACGAAAGACTCTATCAGTCACCAAACATTCTCCTATAGGGGTCGACACCTCTAGCACATAAGGCAATGACTCAGATGCAGTACTTAGTAGAGAAGCAAATTGCACAAAAATGTAAGAATGAGATGATCCTGGATCTACTAACGCTCATGCGCTCACACTAGATATAGAAATAATACCTCCAATAACTGTGGGATCATCTGTGGCTTGTTGTTGATTCATTGCAAACACTTTCCCTTGGGCCTTGGGCTTTCCCGTAGCGTCTCTTTTCTGTCCCTATAGAGCACCAGCTCCTACCCCAGACGGTTGACCTCTATTCCTCGGACAATCCCTCACATAATGCCCCATTTGGCCACAATTGGTGCACCTTCCCTGTTTCTTCCAACAACGGTCCTCCGAATGACCTTCCCTTTGACAAAACGAACAAAGTCTCCTGTTTTGGTTCCCTTGGTTCCCAGAAGTAGTACCCGGGTTCCTTGGGTTTTTTTGCCCTCGGGACTGAGATTGTCCCCCAAAGTTACCTCGGTTATCAACCCGTGGTTGTGACTTGCCTTGCCCTCCCGGCTTGCTCAGGTTAGCTACCTCGGTCTTCCTCTTATGTTCCCCAATATCTTGCTCAATCAAGTATGCACGGTCTACCGCATCCTGAAATATCACAATCCTCTGGGCTATAAGCTGAGTACGAATAGAAGTCTTCAAGCCCCGGATGAATATCATAGCCTTCTGCTCCTCAGTTCTCACAAGATAGTCACAATACCGGGCTAATTCTATGAACTTAGCCGAGTACTGAGCTATAGACAACAAACCTTGCTCCAAGTTGAGAAGCTCGATCTCCTTTCGGTTCTGATCCACTACCGGAATGAAATGCTCCTTGAACTTCCGCACAAATAAATCCCATGCATACACGGTGTGAGTGTCATCCCAACTAGCCTTAACTCCTTTCCACCAATGCTCGGCGGCACCCACAAGCTTATACGCCGTGAACCGGACCCTATCCTCGTCCGTGCACCCAAACACATCATAAATTTTCTCCATAGACTCAATCCATAGCTCGGCTTCTTCACATCGGGCTCACCATCAAACTCTCTTGGTTTCAATTTCAGAAATTGCTCCAGCCCATATCTCGGTGGTGCCACATGCTCTTCTCATGGCCCTTGATCATGAATGGCCTTCATAGCGGCCTCAAACATTCCTTGGAACATTTCTCGGTTCTCTTCCCTTAAGTCATTCTGATTCTGTGCTCCACTAGAGCCTTCGCCTGCTCTCCTTCTAGCCATTTCAAACAATTACCTGCATAAGACATCAACCGTTACTCACTCCGAACACAACTACCCACCTAGGTCATACTAGTCAACCTAGACTTATACTTAGAGCCAAACCATAGCTCTGATACCAACTGTCGCGACCCCGAACCCCGCGGGCCCGAGATCGCGAGCTGGACGTTGACTTAAACAATAAACTCTAAAATAATGGAGATAAAAATTTCCTTTTATACCAAAAGAGGATAACACAAAGTTTTGGAAAATAATTTAACAACGACAATGAACTAGTGTAAAACCCATAAGCTCACACTACAAAATAATAAAATATACAAATCTTAGTGACGTCAAAGTGTGGTACAACTATCCCCAAAAGAGTTACACATTTATATAATGTAAACCCACCAATATACACTTGCCCCAAAATCTCAACCCTCGCGATGTCCTGTCTCGTGATCAGCGAGTCTAATCCTTTCCACCTGTGGGGGGGGGGGGTTAAGGAAAAACAATGACAAAGGAAAAGGGGGTGAGATAAATCTCAATAAGTTACTAATGCAACTACATGACATGCTATGATGCAATAATCCATAATAAATCACATAACACATAGCAATTATCATATGTCAGATAGCAACGGAAATAAACACATAACAAAGGATATAGCCAAGGTTTTCCAACTGATAGAACCAAATAAAGGTCGCTGCGCAGCTTCAATAATCAACAAGTCATCATCTTCATAATAGCATGAAAGCTGAAGAGAAATCCCCGGTACCGGAATCAATAACAAGGGGACAGTGACAAACAGTCAAAGCCCGAAAACCAATAGCTAAAGTGCTCACAAAGGGGCTAGCTCATCTCACATCCAAGGCCAATCTGGAGGAGGGAAATAATGGAGCAAAACAATGGTCAACATCACAATGGACTTGGCTGTGCCATCATAATGTTTTGCATCGCCCAAACACACACAAAATACCAGCTGGACTTTCAAGTAAAGGCTAAGTAATAAAATACTAGCACAATAAACAATTATTGATTCCAAAGTAGGGAATCATTCCAGTTAATCACCAAAAAGATGAATTGAACAAAAGCGCATCATAAAAGTGCTTCATAATTCCAAATATTAATTTAATCAAATCCCATATCACATACATTCACAAAGGAATCAGTTAACTCAAGAACACAACCAAAACTACTCACTCATCTCGAAGAGCTCAAGGAGAGCTTTAAAACGATAATTTATACGCCTAAAACGGAGTCCGGATGAACAAGATATGGCCCTCGAAAGATTGGACAAAAAGGAAATAAATTTCACCCAGGGGAGAGGGTGCGCGCGCCTCCTAGGTGAGGGTGCGCGCGCCTCCTAGATCAGAAGGAAAATCAAGATTGGAGGAGGGGGGGTGCGCGCGCCTCCTATGGGAGGGTGCGCGCGGCTCCATCCAACAGAAGTTTTTTTTGTTCAAGAGGGGCATAAGGGTGCGCGCGCCTCCTATGGGAGGGTGCGCGCGCCTCCTTACCCAGAGAGGCAAATTCCGGCCAAAAATCTGGGTTCTTCCATTTTTTTCAACCAAACATCAAATCTAAACCCAACTTCACCATTTTAAGCCAAACTCAAAACTCACACTACCCGTATGAACTTGGAGGGGACTTACACATCAACATTTAACAACCCCAAAGCAAGATTTAACCCAACATTTAACAATCACCAAAATTATCAAACAAATAGAAATAAATTCAAAACTCATTCAAGATTGCAATAGACAACTACAATAACATCATACAACCATTGATGAACATTTCAAGCATAAAAATGGGGGAAAGTAAACTTACCCGGATTTTCTCAAAGTTGATGGATTTCAAATATTTTTGGCCTCCTACGATCCTATCGACGATCTAAACAAGATTCATGTTTTAAGAAATGAGAAATAATAAGAGGAAGAGGAAGATAATGAAGAGAGAAGATAGATAAAGCTTACCCTTTACTTGACAATGGAGAGAGAGAGAAGTGAGCTGGGAGAGATGGTGAGGAGTGAGGGAGAAGTGAGGGAGGAGAGGGGAGTAGGGAGGGAGTAGTTAAAAATAATTTGAAAACTTACACCTAGGCCCCCTCCTCACTAAGCTAGCACAATTAAACCCCTATCACCCTTCTACCCAATTAACACAAATAAAATGCTAGGCATGAATTATTATAACACATAAAATGCACACATAATTATTTAAATAAATAATAATCAATTATTACTAATAAAATAGAGCCTAGTTTTCGGGTCGTGACACAAAGGGATTATGACATAATCTAAAGGAATGCGAACTTGTATCAAGTTATACTATTTGGATAGGTATGACGGTTTGCTAGAACCTAATCATATCTTATGGATTCATGTTTGAGCCCATTGCCAACTTAGTATAATCCTAGAGGGTCACACACAATAGAACGAATCTTAAATAAGGACTATATTGGAATTTGGTAAACTTTGGGAAAACTGGACAAGTGGGCGACCGCACAAGATGAATTGGGCGGCCGCACAGTTTAGCTCAGAAAGTACCAGAAACCTTCCAGATAGATGTGCGACCGCACAAGGGTTTTGGGCGGCCGCACACCGTGTCGGGACTGGTTTCCTAATTTGTTTTGGAAAGGAATTTAGGACGGGTTTAGACACAAGTTTCCTATTTGGAATAGGTCTAACTTGTATATAAGCAGCCAAATTCGGGCCAGAACATATGATAGCTTTAGTGCAAGTCTCCAAAGAGTTTGAGAGAGTTTTATTTTGTTCTAAGACATCTTAGATTGAAGAACAAAATAATACACAAACCAATATTCAATATAGTTCATATCAATTGTGAAAACGTGTTTCACAATTTGGTCTAGCAACCAAGATCAAGTGTTCTTGATATTCGTTCGTGGTGTGGATACCGCTAGAGGGTGAAACTCATCATCTTCAAGTTCGTGTTCTTGCTTGTTCGTGATCAAAGTTTCAATATCTCCATCAAGATCAAAGACCAAATTCAAAGTCATCAAGGGTTAGTTTTTCTAGTATTCATATTGTTGTATTTGATTTAATCATATGAATGGATCTATGGGCTTTGGGTTTCTGTGAATACGTGTGTTTGAATTTGAGATATTCATTGCAACATTAAAATTATGAGAGTCGCCACGCCGTTTTAATTATAGCCAAAACATTGAGAAAAAGCATGTTTAATGGGTTCGGGGGTCAAATTACAACAAGAGAAGAATATTGAACGTTATCACTCCTATTACCCGAATTGATCGGTCTTTCTATCATGATGAATGTGTTAGTAGTGTGTTAGTGTTTGAGACCGGATCCTAATATTTCCTACGTTCCTCTCAATGTGAGAAGCTCAGGTCAGCGTAGTTCGAGAGGAATTTAGAATAGGCAGAAGAATCGGGATCATGCATAATGAGGGGGGGATTACCTAAAGATTAGGGTTTAGAAATAGTTCCTAGACCATCCTCAGGTTGATGAACCCTAGATCATCATCGGCTATGAAATAACATGTAAACATGAAGATCGCAACCCTAAATATAGCATAAATAAGGTTTTAATCTATGAACACGAAGAACATGCGAAGAACATATTATGAATATATGAATGAGCATGCAAAGAATATGAAGAAACTATGAATAAACATGTACGAACATGAATATAAAAGATCTACATTAAAAATAATGCAAGAACATGAAGAAAAAGTTAGAAAACTTACCTTTGTTGGCAAGAAATAAACCTTGGATCTTCTTGAGTGTTTTAATGCTAATTAGAGAGCAAAATAGTGTTTAAGAACTCCAAAATTCGGACTTTAGAACTCTCAAAATCGGACCCTAAACCAATAGCATGGGATTGGTTTATATAGTAAACTGAGGGGAAGATCTGACGGTCCAGATCATCTGGGACAAAGGTGGCCGCCTGGCCATGATTGAAGCCGGCTACAAGAGTGGCCGCGTGGCCAAGATCAACGCGCAGCAAGGTTGGCCGCGTGGCCAATTCTGCAGGCTGACTTGATTCTTAAGCTAGGGTTTCTTCATGGTTTTAAGGAAACCATTTATTACCTATTTTGATAGATTTTGTCATAAATGAGATATTTTGGGAATCCGGGACAAGTCTTTGCAAGGTTTCTAATTCCTATAAAGTCCTTGTACTTTTGGGAAAGTCCTAATAAACTCATTTTCAGGTCGGGTACTAACAGTAGCCCCACGGCGACGCTTCTTGCAAGGCAATGTGGGGTCGACGATAAAAGAAGGATCCGTCTGAAACATGAGTTTCAAAACAGATGAAAGGTAAGGGAACGGCTGAACCTTGGCAGGCGACCTACGTATCCGCGGGGGAATCAAGCCAAACGTAGTTCAAAGCTGATGGGGAAATTGGGAAGGACTGTCCTCTGATGGGGAGCAACGTCTTTTGTTGGGGAAAATGCACCTGCTGGGGATGATAGATGACCGCGTCGGTCGAGTGGCTGGACCTTTTCAGGTTTCCTACGTATCCTCCGAGGAATCAAGCCGGTCGTAGTTCAGAGATATTGGGGAAAGACGAGACATCGAACTTCTGCTGCGGATAATAAACCTACGGATACTATCTTGTATGAAGAACGAACATTCGTAAGTAATGAAGTTATTTGGGAAAAATGAGGACTACGTTGTCTAAATAATCCCAAGATGGAATGGTAAACGCAATCAGGATCACCAGGGTTCCTGCCGATTGCGCTAAAGTAATAGATGCTGGATCTCTCACGAACAGAAACGCTGAGGCTTCTGCCAATCGCGATCAATCTAGGATGCGTATGTCATAGAGGCACCGAAGTCTCTACAATCATGCAAATCCTAATAATAGATGCTAGATCTCTCGCAAACAGAAACGCCGAGGCTTCTGCCAACCACGATCGATCAAGGATACGTATGTCATAGAGGCGCCGAAGTCTCTACAATCATGCAAATCCTAATAATAGATGTTGGATCTCTCGCAAACAGAAACGCCGAGGCTTCTGCCAACCACGATCGATCAAGGATACGTATGTCATAGAGGCGCCGAAGTCTCTACAATCATACGAACCTTAATAATAGATGCTGGATCTCTCGCAAACAGAAACGCCGAGGCTTCTGCCAATCTCGATCGATCTAGGATGCGTATGTCATAGAGGCGCCGAGGTCTCTGCAACCATACGAATCCTAAGCAAATATTAGGAAATGCTAAAATAATAGATGCTGGATCTCTCGCAAACAGAAACGCCGAGGCTTCCACTAATCGCAATCGATCTAGGATGCGTATGTCATAGAGACGCCGAAGTCTCTACAACCATACGAATCCTAAGCAAATATTCAGAAATGCTAAAATAATAGATGCTGGATCTCTCGCAAACAAAAACGCCGAGGCTTCCGCTAATCGCGATCGATCTAGGATGCGTATGTCATAGAGGCGCCGAAGTCTCTACAACCATACGAATCCTTAGCAAATATTAGGAAATGCTAAAATAATAGATGCTGGATCTCTCGCAAACAGAAACGCCGAGGCTTCTGCCAATCGCGATCGATCTAGGATGCGTATGTCATAGAGGCGCCGAAGTCTCTACAACCATACGAATCCTAAGCAAATATTCGGTGAAGAATGGAAATTTTAAGAGGCTTCCCGTACCCAAAAATAACGAACATCAGTCAAAATAGCGTTAAGGGCACCTACAATGGATGAAACAGGTCAGGGGTAAAAATGGGATTTTACATGCGGAGGCAAAGATGATGGATTGTTATGAAGTCGCAAACAAGATGAACTCTCGGGGAGTCACAAAGGTGATAGACTCTCGGGGAGTCACAAAGGTGATAGACTCTCGGGGAGTCACAAGGGACTCTTTGGTGAGTCACAAGGGCAAAGGACCTTTAGGGAGACGCGAATGAGATGGGCTCTCGGGGAGTTTCTAATATGGGAAACATGATCTGGGTTCCGCTTATCCTAATTTAGGAGGGAATGAGGCTACGAGCCATTGAGACCAAGGTGTTAGGTAAGGAAAATTTTTCTTGGTTGCCTAGAGGTAAGACCTAAGGCTTTTTAAGGAAAGGGAATAAGGAAGATGGTGATCTCCTAATATTGAGATAGGGATGCCAAAGATGTCACGGCTTCTTGGGCTTTAGATTATGTCTTGGAGATAATGTGGGTTTCCTAGGCTTACGGGCTAGGGATTGGAGTTCATTTAAGCATGAGGAGAGTATTCTATCATAGGCTTAGTGCTAGGGCTTGGAAAGGTTGAGGTTTGGGAACTTCCTAGATGTTAGGGTTTCGAACAAGGGTTTGGAAACTGGTGTTTTAAGGAACATGACTCTCCTAGGTTTGGGACTAGGGTTTAGGAATTTCCTAGGTCTAGGAGGCTAGGGCTTGGAGTTGTGGTAGGCTCAGAGGTTGCAAAGGCGTTGACTTTTAGACATAAGGCTGGGAGTTGGAAAGGTTGTGACTTCCTAGGCTTGAGACCATGGATCGTTGGGAAGAGGGATTGCTTTTGTGGAAGGTCCACTAAGCTTGATGTTAGGGTTCACCATTTTCCGGGATTGGTGACTATGGCTTGGAAATGTTCGTGGTAACCTAGGCTTTAGGCTAGATTTTAAGGCTAAAGAGTGTAAACTTCCTATATTTTGAGACTAAGGTGAAGGAATTTCCTATGTCTAGGACTAGGGTTTGAAGGGAATGTTGAATCCTAGGCTCGATGATAGAGTTTAGTGAGGATATAGTCTCTTAGGCCCTGCGGCTAGGGTTTAGAAAGAGTGCGACTACCTAGGCTTGAGGCTAGGGTTTGGAGCGAATGCGAGTACCTAGGCTCGAGGCTAGGGTTTATAGTGAATGTGACTACCTAGGCTCGAGGCTAGGGCTTAGATCGAATGCGACTACCTAGGTTTAAGGCTAGGGTTTAGAGAGAATGCGACTACCTAGGCTCGAGGCTAGGGTTTAGAGCGAATGCGACTTCCTAGGCCTGAGGCTAGGGTTGATTAAGTTTTGGACAGGGCATTGTATCCTAGGTTTTGGGTTAAGGTTTAATAAGACGGGGGATTAAGATTGTAAATCTCCTAGGTTTCGAGACTAGGGTTTCGGGAATTTGGAAATGATGTTGCATGCGGGGCTTTGGAAATTCCCTAGAACTTGGGCTAGGGTTAAAGAGGATGTTGCGGTTTCCTAGGCATAAGGATATATGACTACTTAGGCTTGAGGGTAGGGTTTGGGGAGAACGCGACTTCCTAGGTTTGAGGCTAGGGTTTGGAAAGAATATCGACTACCTAGGCTTGAGGCTAGAGTTTGGAGGGAATGTGACTACCTAGGCTCGAGAGTAGGGTTTAGGAAGGATGTGGCTTCCTAGGATCGAGGCTAGGGTTTAAGAAGGATGTAACTTCCTAGGCTTTAGGCTAGGGTTTGGAAGGATGTAATTACCTAGGCTCTAAGCTAGGGTTTGGAAGGGATGTAACTACCTAGGCTCGGGGCTAGGGTTTAGGAAGGATGTAATTACCTAGGCTTGAGGCTAGGGTTCAGAGAGAATGATATGACTACCTAGGCTTGAGGCTAGGGTTTAGAGAATGTGTTTACCTAGGTTTAAGGCTAGGGTTTGGAGACCGAAAGCATTTGAAGGTTTGTCTTGGTTTAGACCGAGCAAGTTTGAGGTCTAAGAGTGTTGCGGTTTGGGGCAGGTGAGATTGATACCTCATGGCTGGATAGGCTCGATAGGTTAGACCTAGGCTAGAGTGCTAGGGTTTATCTAGGGTAAGACTCAGACATGTGTTAAGGAGACCGGGGCCTAATGGAATGGTAGGCGTGAGATCTAGGAGATCGAAGGCTAGGCAGGGTAGCATTGGGACATAAGGCTTTCCAGCGGGTAAGTTTTTTGTCCTAGAGAAACCGCGTTATGGGTTAGGACCAAGCAGGATTGAGGTCGGCCAAGGATCAATGGATTGGGATTGGATGATCCTTGTACCTAATACGCATGTCGGGATTGGATCCTAGAGTGTTTGAAAGTTTAGGCTAGGTGTGAACCATAGGTGCGGGAAATGGTTTTGGATATATGACCATGTTGGCGCTTTAGGTAAAAGGATTGAGTGTCCAAGACTTTGCTTGAGTACAATAGGTATCTAACAGGATTGGGTATGCTTAGGACTTTATTTTGTCTTAGAGGTCATGCGTGTGACTAAGCTCGTTTGGCAATTACGAAGGTAGGTTAGGGATGGGACCAAAGGTGTTTAAAGACTCGGGTTTTAACCTGATGGGTATTGGTATCCCTATGGCATGGCGTGGTGCACAGGAGATCCTATGTACTTGAGCAAGGTTTGAGATTTGGCCTCATTGGGGGAGCGATGTTTGAGATCCATGGAGTTCAAGGGTGGACCTTATAGGTGGCGAGGTTTGGACTCGGCTTGGATTAAGTAGGTTAGAGTCTTTAAGGGGTTGAAGGTCAGACTAGGAAGTCTTTTGAGGCTAATGGGTGACACTAGGTTGGTACTTGGTAGGTTTAAGAGTGGTAGGGTCATGGCTTGGACATGAAGGGAGTCGGGAGACGTAGATGTGTCGTTTTTAGTCGGACCAAGTAGGCTTGGGAATTAAAGAGTCCAAAGGGTGGAGGTCTAAGGTTATAGACCTAGAGAGTGGACAGTTTTGTGATCTAAAGGGTTTAGGAGTTGAGACCTAATGTGTGGATCGGATATGCTAGAGACTTATAAGGTAGGTGTTTGGTGGCCTTGCATGGACTTGGGATCTAAGGGATCGTTCAACAGGTTAGAATGGGTAGACCTAAAAGGTTGGAACGAGGAGGATAAGAGAGCTATTGCTTAGACAAGGTAAGGATGAGTATGTGTTGGTAGGTTTGAGATCTAGGAGATCGGGTAGGCTCGGGACCGGTAGGTTCGGGACCTAATGGGTCACCCTAAGGATTTGGCTTTGGTTAACTGGTTTAAGGTCTGAAGTTTTGGGTAGAACCGGTTTGAGGCCGAAGGGGTCATGCTACGAACTTGCGGAAGGTCGAGCTAAGAGGTTATGATGTAACGTAGGTAAGACTCACCGGGTAGGTTTGGGACCTAGGTAAGACTGATCGGGTACGCTCGGGAACTAGAGAGGTTATGGTATAACTTAGGCAAGACTGACCGGGTAGGCTTGGGACCTAAGGTTTTGAACTAGGTAGGTTGGGACCTAAGGGTATCCTATTGTGTAGGAAATAGGGTGAAGGACCGAGTCAACTCAAGAATCACGGAGATGGGTCTCAGATGGATCGAGGATGTTTTTACAATTTTGTGGAGACCGAGCGTGCGGGGTTTATAAACAAAGTGTCGGGGAGGAGAAAACTTTATGAAAGTGTTATGATCTTATACAGATGCCTTATAATTAATTATGATTCTAATCAATCCAAATAGGTCGTCGCGTGCCGAGTTTGACGATGAGGGGTGCCCTTCTTCTAAGTGTATCCTTGTTGACGCCTCGGTATTCTCTGGGAAACCACATAGTCGACCCATTCCGTTGGGGATTATCTAATTTGGTGAGCGGGTACCCTCCCTCCTTTGAGAAACTCTACATCAAGCTTGATGATGAGGGATGCCCTTCTTCTAAGTATGTGCTTGATGAAGCCCCGGCATTCTTTGAGAAACCCTATGGTCGGTCCTTTATTGTTAGGGAAGCCCCAGTTGCGTAGAGCGGGGTATCCTACCTCTTTTAAGACGCACCCTTTTTTCTGCCTAGACCGCCCTTGCGGGTTTTCAATCTAGCGGGCATCTCTTTTGCGTCAATTTTTTTTTTTTTTTTTTTGAAATCATTCAGTCGACTCAAAAAAGGAAAAAAGAATTGTTTGAAAACATGCGGGGGCATTTTGGGGAGAGTAAGAGAGAGAGAGAGATAGTACTCACATTTTGACTCTTTGAGCAACTGAGGGTATATATGTACAAAAGGGAGGAAGCCCCTGCTTTGACAGAAAGTAAGTGTTTAGCTCTTTCCTAGATTGTAGAACAGAAGACTTGTCGAGACATTTGAAAATTGTTTTATTCAAGATTTTCATTTGATTGCTCGAGAATGGACCTCGTTGATTAGTTATGCATCTTATGATTATGTTTTAGATAAGTAGTCTCGAAATAATAAATGTTTTGATCAATTGTGAGTGAAGAAGTCAGGAGTAGAAATATGAGGCAAGAGAGAAGAGAAGGAAAACTGGCTACGAGGTGGGTTGTGTATATTTTGGACCGGACCCTAAGGTTGCCTACGTTCTCCTCAAGGTGAGGAGCTCAGGTCCGCGTAGTTCGGGGATGACCCGCTTGACGATGGTGTCGGGTTTCAGTGGGTATGTGTGGGAGGAAAGAAAAGAAAGAAAGTTGGCCCAAGGTAGGTTATGTTTGGCTTTGAGTGGTTGCCCGGTTGACGATGAAGTTGGGTTTTGAGTTTAGGGGTGTGAGGTTCGTTTGAGGTGAGTTGTTCTTTGTAGCTCATTGCGGTGGATTACTCCTTTGTAGTTGTTGCAGTGGATTGCTCCATCGTAGTTGTCATGGGTTGCTGCCGTTTATCTACTTTGTAAGGAAAGAAAGGAAAATAGAACATTTGAGGTGAAAAGAAAATGGGACTTTTACTTTTCCATGGTGATAGCCCCTTCTATTTTTCTTTTCCTTTTTTATTTTATCTCTTTGTGCACACCCTCTTTTTTTTTTGCCTAGGCCGCCCTTTCGGGTTTTCAACCTAGCGGGCTTCTTTTTGTGCAATGCTCTAACTTTTGCCTGGGTCGCCCTTTTGGGTTTCAACCTTGCGAGCCATTATTATTTTTTTTTTTTTATTTGTACATGAAACATTGGGCAAGACAAGCCCCTAGTTTGCTTTCGCCTCTCTTGATTGCGAGGTAGCTTCCTTATAGTTCAAGCGGCCTTTTGCTGGCGGCGGGCATCCTAGCCCCTTGATTTTCACCGGTAGAGCTCTATTGGATTATCACTTGCACCAATTAATGGCATGAATGACTTCGTGCACTTGTCTTACATTTGTGATGGAATACGGACAGCCCCAGTGTAACGGCATGTAGTACTCATGAAGGGAACAAACCAACCCTTTAAATTGTGGCAGCATGGATGTCTATTTGATGATGAGCAACCGCAGTCCATTTCTTTGTCACGACCTTATAAAAAGGGGTCTAACATTGGGATGAGAGGCGTATGAGGATAGTGTATGGGAGAAGGTGTATATAGAGAGTGTACATGAAGTTTGTACAAGGGGTGAGTGTATAGAGAGAGTGTATGGGGGTAGAATGTAGAGAGAAGAGAAAGTGATTCGTTCATCCCAATTGATCGAAGCATTTGTCATTTTGAGATTAATCGTTTACTTAGTTATGTGAATGGTTTGTGGGTCCATTTACCTTTTATTGAGTCGTCATTAATGAGTAAGATTATGATTAATTCATCATATAAAGATATAGCAATCAAGCGAAAATGGTGAATAAGACAATTTTCATGAAATTGATATATGCAAGCTTATGTCTCAAGTCTAGAGAGAAAAGAAAAGAAATAAAGACCCTTTCATTGGAACTAAAAGATTTAAACTGACTAATCCAGGGTGGACTTTTACTTAAAGAAACAAAAATCGTCCAAGGTGGACTTTTGACTAAGGACACTCTAGAACCTACGAAGACTGAATGACCCTTTTCTTTTCTTTTATTTAAAGGAGGTAGCCCCAATTTCCCCTTTTGCCCATGCCCATGTATTCCGTTGACGGGTGATGGCTCTGCTGTCAATGAGGCTTTGAATCTTTCTCCTCAATTGGAGGCAATCTTCGGTGTCATGCCCAATGTACTGGTGGTATTGGCAGTGTTTGGAGGGATCCAAGCCTTGCTTCACCCTACTTGGTTCATAGTTGAACAAAGGAGACAACCTGCCAGCTTGAACTAGACTTTTGTAGAGTTTGGCTAACGGCATACCCAAGTCATTGTACTCGCGTTCGTCCTTCCGAACTGTATTTGAGGGTGGTTTAGGTACCGGTACCTGTCGTTGATGAGTAGTCTTAGGAGGCATCCCAACGGGGGAAGTCTGTGGCGGCCCGTACATTTGAGGAGCATACGGGTGTTGACATTGAGCAAGAGTGAGAACTCGGCTGAGGTAATCATAAACGCCATGAATTTCAGACAAATGGCGCCTCTCGATATTTCTTAGGGTCGTATGCATCTCCTTCTGAAAGTGTGTTGCTTGCTCGTTGAGAATGGCCTTAAAGTGGATTGCTTGTTCATCGAGGATGGCTTCGAAGTGAGATGCTTGCTTACTGAGAGCAGTACCGGTGTAGAGGATTGTCTCGGGATCTTGGGTAGCAGCTTCAGTTGCAACTTCGATGTTCCTTGCAGCCGACATGATGCAGAACTCTAGTCATGAAAGAATTAAGCCTCTTAGTTGAATTAAATTAGATTCGTATTTAATGATAAGGCAACGTTATAAAATCATTTTTTGGAAAAGAGTCGGTCTCCACATTTTTGAAATGCATTTTGGTAAAAAATTGAAAGTTTGACCGGGCCGAAGTTGCCTACGTTCCCCTTATCATGGGGGAGAGGTCCCACACAATAAGAGGCTCAGGTCGCCGTAGTTCGAATCAAGTTAGACTTTTAGAAAGAGGTGAGAGATGACCATATGGGTCAAAAAGAGGGAGATGACTCGGTCCTTGGTCAAGCATGGGTGACGAAGACCTATAGGAGTTGGTTTTGATTGAGTCGGGTATGGTTTGACTTATGGTTTGACCTAAATTTGGCCTAAGGTTTGAGACAAGAAGTGGTTCAAGCTAGGATGTGACGATAATGGTGGGTTGACCTAGATGGGTGTAGGATAGGTCGACCTAATTGAGAAAAGGTTGGATTGACCTATATGGTGAATGGATCAAGATAGCGGGTTGTGACGGGTTGCCTATGGGATGATCTAAACGGGATAGGCATGGTTTGACCTAAGCGGGTCAAAGGTTGACCTATTCGGGTTGGTGGACTAAGGAAGGTTGGAGATTGACCTAGATGGATCCAAGATAGGTAAGTCGATCTAAGCGGGTCACGGGGTGACCTTGATGGGTCAAAGGTGAAGGGGTAGTTTTAACCTAAGACGGACAAGTTGACCAAAATGGGTCAAGGATGGTGTGTGGACCTAAACGGGTTGACCTAGGTTGGTTTGGACGACGGTGGGTCAAATAATGACCTAGGTGGGTCAAGATGACAGTTTGACCAAAGCGGGTTAGGACCAAAGGTAATTGGGTTCACATATGGAATCAAAGATTGACCTAAGAGGTCGAAAACGGATAAGGTTGACCTAAGGGATCAAAGTTTGACCTAGGGGGTCAAAGGTTGACCTAAGGGATCAAAGTTTTGACTTAGGGGGTCAAAGGTTGACCTAAGAAGCCAACAGTGGATGAGGTTAACCTAAGGGGCCAAAGGTTGACCTAAGAGGTCAAAGACGAATAAGGTTGACCTAAGGGGTCACAGGCGGATAAGGTTGACCTAAGGGGTCAAAGGTTGACTTAAACGGATAAGATTGACCTAGGGGGTCAAAGGTTGGCCTAAGAGGTCAAAGGTTGACCTAAGGGGTCAAAGGTAGATAAAGTTGACCTAGGCGGTCAAAGGTTGATAAGGTTGACCTAGGGGGTCAAAGGTTGACCTAGGAGGTCAAAGGTTCAGAGGGTTGACCTAGGCGGTCAAAGGTTGACCTAGGGGGTCAAAGGTTGAGAAGGTTGACTTAGGCGGTCAAAGGTTGACCTAGGAGGTCAAAGGTTGACCTAAGGGGTCACAGGCGGATAAGGTTGACCTAGGAGGTCAAAAGTTGGTAAGGGTTGACCTAGGGGGTCAAAGGTTGAGAAGGTTGACCTAGGCGGTCAAAGGTTGAGAAGGTTGACCTAGGCGGTCGAAGGTGAAGGGTAGACCCAAATGGATCGCAATGATGGCCCAACGGATGAGTGATGGACCTTAGAGGTCGCCTAGATGCAATGCACATTTTATTTTGCAAAAAGATTTGCATTTATTTACATCCTAAATGGGTGGTCCGAGGAGTGTCCTAATCTCTATGTGTGGGTTGACACGGGTTAGGTTAAAGGTTCCCACCGCTCGCGGAACGTACACGGTGAGTGGAGTAGACGAGTGACTCAAAAAATGTGAGGCAGTAGCGCACAAATTCCTGCACATCGAATACTCCGGGTAGTAGGGACCTGTGCAGTGCTGACATGGACTAGTGGTAGTGTGTGGCAAGAAACTAATTCTTTTTAAGGAGAAAAGAGAGAAGTTTTGAATGTTTGAATGATGCTATGCAATGCAATGCAGGAGGAGGAAAATAAAGTACAAGGGAGCATAGCAGAGTTTTGTTTGACCCTAATACTAAGGCGAAGATAACAAAGGTACATGGTACAAGGTACAAGGTACAAGTATTAACATGGCAGAGTGCGCGGGTGCATATGTAAACATGGCTTAACTGTAGGGGGCACGTGAAAACATGGCAAGTGTGCATGTGTAAACATGGCAGGTGTGTGCATGTGTAAACATGGCAGGTGTTTGCATGTGTAAACATGGCAGGTGTGTGCATGTGTAAACATGGCAGGTGTGTGCATGTGTAAACATGGCAAGCATCATGATGTGACGAAAGTTAGACCCACTAAGTTTGAAAAAGTTCAAACCTTTCTTCCCCAGCGGAGTCGCCACTGTGAATACGTGTGTTTGAATTTGAGATATTCATTGCAACATTAAAATTATGAGAGTCGCCACGCCGTTTTAATTATAGCCAAAACATTGAGAAAAAGCATGTTTAATGGGTTCGGGGGTCAAATTACAACAAGAGAAGAATATTGAACGTTATCACTCCTATTGCCCGAATTGATCGGTCTTTCTATCATGATAAATGTGTTAGTAGTGTGTTAGCGTTTGAGACCGGATCCGAAGATTGCCTACGTTCCCCTCAATGTGAGAAGCTCAGGTCAGCGTAGTTCGAGAGGAATTTAGAATAGGCAGAAGAATCGGGATCATGCATAATGAGGGGGGGATTACCTAAAGATTAGGGTTTAGAAATAGTTCCTAGATCATCCTCGGGTTGATGAACCCTAGATCATCATCGGCTATGAAATAACATGTAAACATGAAGATCGCAACCCTAAATATAGCATAAATAAGGTTTTAATCTATGAACACGAAGAACATGCGAAGAACATATTATGAACATATGAATGAGCATGCAAAGAATATGAAGAAACTATGAATAAACATGTACGAACATGAATATAAAAGATCTACATTAAAAATAATGCAAGAACATGAAGAAAAAGTTAGAAAACTTACCTTTGTTGGCAAGAAATAAACCTTGGATCTTCTTGAGTGTTTTAATTCTAATTAGAGAGCAAAATAGTGTTTAAGAACTCCAAAATTCGGACTTTAGAACTCTCAAAATCGGACCCTAAACCAATAGCATGGGATTGGTTTATATAGTAAACTGAGGGGAAGATCTGACGGTCCAGATCATCTGGGACAAAGGTGGCCGCCTGGCCATGATTGAAGCCGGCTACAAGAGTGGCCGCGTGGCAAAGATCAACGCGCAGCAAGGTTGGCCGCGTGGCCAATTCTGCAGGCTGACTTGATTCTTAAGCTAGGGTTTCTGCATGGTTTTAAGGAAACCATTTATTACCTATTTTGATAGATTTTGTCATAAATGAGATATTTCGGGAATCCGGGACAAGTCTTTGCAAGGTTTCTAATTCCTATAAAGTCCTTGTACTTCTGGGAAAGTCCTAATAAACTCATTTTCAGGTCGGGTACTAACAGTTTCATAAAAATTTTAAATGCTATTTTCCGCTGCGCATGTTACTACGAAACCTAACAGTGGTATCAGAGCCCCGTTCATGTTGATTAATTCAATACCTAGACCATGTTGGGTGTATATAAATTGTTTATGTGCCCTAGCATGATATGAATATTGGATTATATGATGTTTATGTGTTATGTGATTTTATGTGGTTTATTGTTTTGCAACATTAATCGTACGATTCAATCGCAATTAATATTATGATGGATTCTGAATTGTTTGATTATTAATTCTGATTGGATCATGGTTTTAATAATCGGGGAAAAACAATTTTGAGACAAATTTTCGAACTGAAAAAATACCTTCTGATCTCACTGTACGACCGCACAGAATGACCTGGGCGATCGCACAAAAGTTGGGCGACCGCACAGTAATTCTTGGGCGGCCGCACACAATGATCAGAATCTCTGATTTTTGTTAAAAATCAGAATTTGGAATTTTCGAGAGGTCCAACCGAACCAGTGACAGAACCAGACCAAACCTGCTGATCTGGAATGGGTTTTGGGTAGTTGGTTTGGGTGTGGATCTTGGGGTTTGATTTTCCTATTTGTTTTAGTCTTGTGATTCCAAGATTGGTTCAAGGTTTGGATGGCTAATCTGCGTTCATCGAGATTGTGTTTCCCAAACTTGATCGCAATCAAAGTTTCAAAGATAAAACGAAGTTATAATTATGAAGAGTTCATAATTGCTAAAATTGATAAACAAAGTTCTTGATTCAATGATTGGAGATCCATGTGGAATTGTGGATGCAATTGGCCTACGTTCATCGAGACCATCCATTGCTTAGTTTCGGCCACATGGACTACTTTCTTGGTTTCTTGAATTAGTGCGGAATTGTGGTTGCCTCATGGCTTAGTTTCAGCCGCACTTCTTTTTGTCTTGATTTGGAGATAATAACCAAGGTTGAAATAGTCTCATCCTCATAATTATAGAGAAACTAATGACACGTAAATATTATGCTTAAATTAATGGAGATTAATTTAATGGCTAAACTTGATGCGAAACATGTTTATATTATGTGCTCATAAACGTGTTATATGCTATATATGATGAACCTTCAAGAAAATTTTAAGTCTTTTATTGCCATGCCATGATTAAAACACTTGTTAATACATGAGTAATTTTAATGTAGATTCGCCCTAGCGAGGTGCATTAACTTTATTTATGTATGAGCAAGATAGATAATGTGGGCACGCCCTAGTGAGGCACATTAACTATACGTTTAAAATGGTTAGACTTAATTAGGCGTCAAAACAGTTTTGGGCCTAGGCGAAGATGAGATTTAACATGCTTTTCGAAATAGGATTTCTTAAAGAATCTCATAAAAGGAATTAAGAGTCATATGAGATATGATTGAAAAGAGTTGTCTACCTAATTAATTTGATTTTGTGTAATCCGCCTTAGCGGACTTAAAATTAAATTAAAGCGGGATCTTAACCCACTTAAATTATATTATACATTGGATGTATAAGAAGGTTATATAATTTAATGGGAGTATTTTCGTTTGAAAAATACATTGTTATTTCTTTAATGAAAAACCGGTACTTATTAAATTTTGGAAATTTTGCATATTTGTAGACAATGACTACTAACACTCAATCAATTTCGTTGCGATCGATCCTTGAGAAGGATAAGCTCCAAGAGAATGGTACGAACTTTATGGATTGGATCCGTAGCCTAAGAATTGTTCTAAGGCAAGAAGATAAGTTGTACATTCTCGATGGGCCACTTCCTACTGAACCAGAACCTACTGCCCCTAGGGCAGAAAGAGACAGTTACAAGAAACATCGTAATGATTCTAGAGATGTAAGCTGTCTCATGCTTGCTACTATGTGCTCAAAACTCCAACAAAGTTTGGAACATTTGGAAGCCTTTAAGATAGGCGTGGACTTAAGAGCCATGTTTCAAGAGCAAGCTAGGCAAGAGAGGTACAAGACCATTGTTGCATTCACTACTTGCAAAATGAATGAAGGGCAACAAGTGAGTCCTCACATGTTGAAAATGAAAGGTTATGTTGAGCACCTTGAGAAACTTGGCTATCCAATTCCATTGGAGTTAGCCACTGATCTCATTCTTAATTCATTGCCTAAAAGTTATAATCAGTTTGTGATGAATTATAACATGCATGGAATGGATAAGAATCTCTCCAAGTTGCATGGGATGCTTAAAACTGCGGAGGTGAAGATTGTGGAGAAAGGTTCTCCCGTGCTCTTGGTTCATAATGGGAAGAAGGATAGTGCCAAAGGAAAGGGTAAGAAAGTTGTCAAACCCAAGCAAGGCAAAGGTTGCCAAGGATTCTGAGGAAAAACCCGATTCACAAAAGGATGCAATCTGTTTCCATTGTAAAGAAATGTGTCATTGGAAATGTAATTGCAAGGCTTTCGTGGAAGAGCAAAAGAAGAAGAAGAGTATCAAAGCTGCGTCGACTTCAGGTATCTATATGATAGATATTCTCCTTTCTACCACTGATTCTTGGGTATTGGATACTGGATGTGGTTCTCATATTTGTTTAAATGTGCAGGGTCTAAAAAATAGGAGACTACTTAAAGAGGGTGAAGTAGACCTACGCGTTGGGAATGGAGCAAGAGTTGCTGCATTAGCCATAGGGACTTATGAAGTCACTTTACCTTCCGGATTAATTCTTGTTTTTGAACAATTATTATTATGTTCCGGATTTAAGTAGAAATATTATTTCAATTTCTTGTTTGGATAATGAAGGTTTTAAGTTTCTTATTGAGAATAAGAAATTTTCTATTTATTTAAATGATGTGCTTTATGGTATTGCTAATTCATTTAATGGCCTTTATGTCTTGGATAATGAAAATGTCTATCATATAAATAAGAAATCTAAACCTAATGATGTAAATCATTCTTATTTGTGGCATTGCCGTCTTGGTCATATTAATGAGAAGCGTATCTCAAAACTCCATGGGGACGGTCTCTTGGGTTCATGTGACCTTGGGACATATGACACTTGTGAGTCGTGTATTCTTGGAAAAATGACTAAGACACCTTTTACCAAGCTAGGTGAAAGGGCAAGCGACTTATTGGGGTTGATACATTCCGATGTATGCGGACCATTAAGTAGCAATGCTAGGGGAGGATTTCAATACTTCATAAAGGGTATGATTGGCATAATCGGATTCACCTAGGGAAGAATAATAAGCTAAATGGATTTGTCCCTCTTCGGAGAGATGTCAAGCTTGGGCCTCTCGTAGGAATGACGTTGATGAAATGTTCGGCCGGACTTAAATGAATTGATTGGATCAATGTCATTTGGATTATCAACATATTCGGAATCGAGAAAGTATTGAACAAAACAAGTTGACTGTTTGACCATGACTTGTGTTCAATGACATCGTGGACAAAAGGATTATGACATATCCTAAAAGGAATGCGAACTTGTATCTAGTTATACTATTTGGGTAGGTATGACGGTTTGCTAGAACCTAATCATATCTTATGGTTTCATCTTTGAACTCATTGCCAACTTAGTATAATCCTAGAGGGTCACACACAAGAGAACGAATCTTTAAAAGGACTATATTGGAATTTTGGAAATTCTGGGAATCTGGGGAAGTGGGCGACCGCACAGTTACAAGGCACTTCGATCAGATCGAGGTGGAGAATACTTGAGTCAAGAATTTGATGATCATCTAAAGAATTGTGGAATAGTTTCACAATTGACTCCGCCCGGAAAACCACAATGGAATGGTGTGTCCGAGTGGATAAATCAGACTTTGTTAGACATGGTTCGATCTATGATGAGTCAAGTTGATCTTCCAATATCCTTTTGGGGTTACGCTCTAGAACCGCTGCTTTCACACTAAATCGTGTTCCAACTAAATCGGTTCAAAAGACTCCATATGAGATATGGAGCGGAAAGAAAACTTGTTTATCTTTCATGAAGAGTTAGGGTTGCGAAGCTTATGTCAAAAGACTTGTCTCTCACAAACTTGCACACAAATCTGACAAATGTATTTTCGTGGGATATCCAAAGGAAACTAGAGGATATTACTTTTACAACCGAGAGGACAACAAAGTGTTTGTTGCCCGAACTGGTATCTTTCTAGAGAAAGAGTTTCTCTCCAAAAAAATCAGTGGGAGTAAAATAAATCTTGAAGAAATTCAAGACCCAGAAAATAACATTGAACCAATAGTGAAACAAGAACAAGAACCACAAGGAGTTGTGGAACCTGTTCAAAATACACAAGCAACTCGCAGATCTAGTAGGTTACGATCCGAGCCCGAGAGATATAGATTTCTCGTAACGGATAGTAATGAGGTGGAAATCATTGAGAATGATGAACCGTCAACCTACCAAGAGGCGATGTCTTCTCCTGATTCAGACAAGTGGCTTGGAGCCATGGAATCCAAATTACAATCCATGCAAGACAATCAAGTTTGGAATTTGATTGATGCGCCCGAAGGTGTAAAAACCATAGGATGCAAATGGGTCTTCAAGAAGAAGACTGACATGGATGGGAAGGTGCATACTTACAAAGCTAAACTTGTAGCGAAGGGTTATAGGCAAGTTCATGGTATCGACTATGATGAAACCTTTTCACCCGTAGCAATGATCAAGTCTATAAGAATTTTGCTTGCCATTGCCGCATATCATGACTATGAAATATGGCAAATGGACGTCAAAACCGCTTTCCTAAATAGAAAACTCCAAGAAGATGTGTATATGACACAACCAGAAGGTTTTGAACAAGATTCTAAGGTATGCAAATTGCAGAGATCCATCTATGGATTGAAGCAAGCTTCAAGGAGTTGGAATCTCCGTTTTGATGAATCGGTCAAAGAGTTTGGTTTCATCAAGAACGAAGATGAGCCTTGTGTATACAAGAATATTAGTGGGAGCATAGTGCTATTCCTTGTTTTATACGTGGATGACATATTGCTCATTGGAAACGAAATTCCTACACTTCAGTCTGTGAAGACTTGGTTAGGAAAGTATTTTGCAATGAAAGATATGGGTGAAGCCGCATATATACTTGGCATTAAGATCTATAGAGATAGATCAAGGAGGCTACTTGGTTTAAACCAAAGTACATACATTGACAAGGTCATTAGAAGATTCCGTATGGAAAATTCTAAGAGAGGCACCTTGCCCGTGTTACATGGAGTTTCTCTAAGCAAGACTCAATGTCCAAAGACAAACGATGAGCGTGAGAAAATGAATGATGTTCCATATGCTTCGGAAATTGGGTCCATCATGTATGTCATGATTTGTACTAGGCCGGATGTATCTTATGCTTTGAGAAATCGTTGATAGGGGAGACGTAAATATATGCAGAGTACCTACTGATGACAATGTTGCAGACCCGCTAACAATGGGACTTCCACAAGCTAAACATGATGGTCATGTTAGGTCCATGGGTATTAGATACATGGGAGATTGGGCCTAGGGCAAGTGGGAGATTATTGGTAGTGGTGCCCTAGGCACGTTTAATAAACGTTGTAATTGTTATCATTTATTTCATATCAATAAAGAAATGGTTTTGATTATTATTGTTGTTCATGTTTACTTATAATAATCTCCGTCCCTAGTACTTTTTAATCACTAGTATAAAGGCTAAATGATCATGGGATGATCATGTTAGATTTATGGGTACTTGTTTGGAACAAGGTACTGGACATGACCGGCTGTTTGAGATTTATGTCATGGTCTATGTCGAACATATATCTCATATTAGTTATGTCATTTGAATCCTTAGACATGAAGTTATTATAGTCTTCCACTTGATGAACATTATGTTTGACATATTCAAACGCTACCTTTAACCTGGGTAGTTATAAAGGGTATGATTGGCATAATCGGATTCACGTAGGGAAGAATAATAAACTAAATTGATTTGTCCCTCTTCGGAGAGATGTCAATCTTGGGCCTCTCGTAGGAATGATGTTGATGAAATGTTCGGCCGGACTCAAATGAATTGATTGGATCAATGTCATTTGGATTATCAACATATTCGGAATCGAGAAAGTATTGAACAAAACAAGTTGACTGTTTGACCATGACTTGTGTTCAATGACGTCGTGGACAAAAGGATTATGACATATTCTAAAAGGAATGCGAACTTGTATCTAGTTATACTATTTGGGTAGGTATGACGGTTTGCTAGAACCTAATCATATCTTATGGTTTCATGTTTGAACCCATTGCCAACTTAGTATAATCCTAGAGGGTCACACACAAGAGAACGAATCTTTAAAAGGACTATATTGGAATTTTGGAAATTCTGGGAATCTGGGGAAGTGGGCGACCGCACAGTATGGACTGGGTGGCCGCACACTTAGCTCAGTTTTGTACCAGTTTGTTTCAGATAGTTGTGCGACCGCACAGTGGATTCTGGGCGGCCGCACAGTACTGTCGGGGGCAGTTTCCTAATTTGTTTTGGAAAAAAATTTTGGACGGGTTTAGACACAAGTTTCCTATTTGGAATAGGTCTAACTTGTATATAAACAGCCAAATTCGGGCCAGAACAGAGGATAGATTTTGTGCAATTCTCCAAAGAGTTTGAGAGAGTTTTTATTTTCTTCTAAGACATATTAGATTGAAGAACAAAATAATACACAAATAAAATTCCATATAGTCATATTAAATTGTGAAAGTGTGTTTCATAATTTTGGTCTAGCAACCAAGATCAAGAAGCTCCTTGATATTCGTTCGTGGTGTGGATACCGCTAGAGGGTGAAGCTCATCATCTTCAAAGTTTGTGTTCTTACTTTCATTGTGATCAAGCTTCAAATCTCCACCAAGATCAAAGCTAGAATTCAAATTCATCAAGGGTTAGTTTTTTCTCTATTCATATTGTTGTATTTGATTTAATCATATGAATGGATCTATGGGCTTTGGGTTTCAAAATTATAAATGCTAAATTCCGCTGCGCATGTGACTACGAAACCCAACAGTGTCCGAGAGGAGAAATCGGACTTTGTTAGACATGGTTCGATCAATGATGAGTCAAGTTGATCTTCCAATATCCTTTTGGGGTTACGCCCTAGAAACCGCTGCTTTCGCACTAAATCAAGTTCCAACTAAATCGGTTCCAAAGACTCCATATGAGATGTGGAGCGGAAAGAAACCTAGTTTGTCTTTCATGAGGATTTGGGGTTGCGAAGCTTTTGTCAAAAGACTTGTCTCCGACAAACTAGCACACAAATATGATAAATGTATTTTCGTGGGATATCCTAAGGGAACTAAAGGATATTACTTTTACAACCGAGAGGACAACAAAGTGTTTGTTGCCCGAACTGGTGTCTTTCTAGAGAAACAGTTTCTCTCCAAAGAAATCAGTGGGAGTAAAATAAATCTTGAAGAGATTCGAGACCCAAAAAATGACATTGAACCAATAGTGGAACAAGAACAAGAACCACAAGGAGTTGGGGAACCTGTTCAAAATACACAAGCAACTCGTAGATCTAGTAGGTTACGATCCGACCCCGAGAGATATGGATTTCTCGTAACGGATAGTAATGAGGTGGAAATCATTGAGAATGATGAACCGACAACCTACCAAGAGGCGATGTCTTCTCCTGATTCGGACAAGTGGCTTGGAGCCATGGAATCCGAATTGCAATCCATACAAGACAATCAAGTTTGGAACTTGATTGATGCGCCCGAAGGTGTAAAAACCATAGGATGCAAATGGGTCTTCAAGAAGAAGACTGACATGGATGGGAAGGTGCATACTTACAAAGCTAGACTTGTAGCGAAGGGTTATAGGCAAGTTCATGGTATCGACTATGATGAAACCTTTTCACCCGTAGCAATGATCAAGTCTATAAGAATTTTGCTTGCCATTCCCGCATATCATGACTATGAAATATGGCAAATAGACGTCAAAACCGCTTTCCTAAATGGAAAACTGCAAGAGGATGTGTATATTACACAACCAGAAGGTTTTGAACAAGATTCCAAGGTATGCAAATTGCAGAGATCCATCTATGGATTGAAGCAAGCTTCTAGGAGCTGGAATCTCCGTTTTGATGAATCAGTCAAAGAGTTTGATTTCATCAAGAATGAAGATGAGCCTTGTGTATACAAGAATATTAGTGGGAGCATAGTGCTATTCCTTATTTTATACGTGGATGATATATTACTCATTGAAAACGATATTCCTACACTTTAGTCCGTAAAGACTTGGTTAGGAAAATGCTTCGCAATGAAAGATATGGGTGAGCCGCATATATACTTGGCATTAAGATCTATAGAGATAGATCAAGGAGGCTACTTGGTTTAAGCCAAAGTACATACATTGACAAGGTCATTAGAAGATTCCGTATGGAAAATTCTAAAAGAGGAACCTTACCAGTGTTACATGGAGTTTCTCTAAGCGAGACTCAATGTCCTAAGACAAAAGATGAGCGTGAGAAAATGAATGATGTTCCATATGCTTCGGCAATTGGGTCCATCATGTATGCCATGATTTGTACTAGGTCGGATGTATCTTATGCTTTAAGCATGACAAGTAGATACCAATCCGACCCCGGTGAAAATCACTGGATGGCTGTAAAAGAGATTCTTAAGTACTTGAGAAGAACTAAAGATTCGTTTTTGGTCTATGGAGGAATGGAAGATGATCTCATGGTAAATGCTTACACGGATGCAAGCTTCCAAACCGAAAAAGATGATAGTCGATCGCAATCGGGTTTTGTGTTTATGTTAAATGGTGGAGCTGTAATCTGGAAGAGTTCCAAGCAAAGTACAACCGCTGATTCTACAACAGAAGCTGAGTATATTGCTACATCAGATGCTGCAAAGAAAGCTGTTTGGATTAAGAAGTTCATCACTGAACTTGAAGTGGTTCCTAGCATTGCTAATCCAATAGACCTTTATTTCGATAATAATGGTGCTATTGCTCAAGCAAAGGAACCAAGAGCACATCAGAAATCCAAACACATACTTAGGCATTTTCATATCATTCGAGAAATCGTTGATAGGGGAGATGTAAATATATGCAGAGTACCTACTGATGACAATGTCGCGGACCCACTAACAAAGGGACTTCCACAAGCTAAACATGAAGGTCATGTTAGGTCCATGGGTATTAGATACATGGGAGATTGGGCCTAGGGCAAGTGGGAGATTGTTAGTAGTGGTGCCCTAGGCACGTTTAATAAACGTTGTAATTGTTATCATTTATTTCATATCAATTAAGAAATGTTTTGATTATTATTGTTGTTCATGTTTACTTATAATAATCTCCGTCCCTAGTACTTGTTAAGCACTAGCATAAAGGCTAAATGATCATGGGATGATCATGTTAGATTTATGGGTACTTGTTTGGAACAAGGTACTGGACATAACCCGCTGTATGAGATTTATGTCATGGTCGATGTCATACATATATCTCATATTAGTTATGTCATTTGAATCCTTGGACATGAAGTTATTATAGTCTTCCACTTGATGAACATTATGTTTGACATATTCAAACGCTACCTTTAACCGGGAAGTTATAAAGGGTATGATTGGCATAATCGGATTCACGTAGGGAAGAATAATAAGCTAAATGGATTTGTCCCTCTTCGGAGAGATGTCAAGCTTCGGCCTCTCGTAGGAATGATGTTGATGAAAATGGTCGGCCGGACTCAAATGAATTGATTGGATCAATGTCATTTGGATTATCAACATATTCGGAATCGAGAAAGTATTGAATAAAACAAGTTGACTTGTGTTCAATGACATCGTGGACAAAGGGATTATGACATATTCTAAAGGAATGCGAACTTGTATCAAGTTATACTATTTGGGTAGGTATGACGGTTTGCTAGAACCTAATCATATCTTATGGATTCATGTTTGAGCCCATTGCCAACTTAGTATAATCCTAGAGGGTCACACACAATAGAACGAATCTTAAATAAGGACTATATTGTAATTTGGTAAACTTTGGGAAAACTGGACAAGTGGGCGACCGCACAAGATGAATTGGGCGGCCGCACAGTTTAGCTCAGGGAGTACCAGAAACCTTCCAGATAGATGTGCGACTGCACAAGGGTTTTGGGCAGCCGCACATCGTGTCGGGACTGGTTTCCTAATTTGTTTTGGAAAGGAATTTTGGACGGGTTTAGACACAAGTTTCCTATTTGGAATAGGTCTAACTTGTATATAAACAGCCAAATTCGGGCCAGAACATATGATAGCTTTAGTGCAAGTCTCCAAAGAGTTTGAGAGAGTTTTATTTTGTTCTAAGACATCTTAGATTGAAGAACAAAATAATACACAAACCATTATTCAATATAGTTCATATCAATTGTGAAAATGTGTTTAACAATTTGGTCTAGCAACCAAGATCAAGTGTTCTTGATATTCGTTCGTGGTGTGGATACCGCTAGAGGGTGAAACTCATCATCTTCAAGTTCGTGTTCTTGCTTGTTCGTGATCAAAGTTTCAATATCTCCATCAAGATCAAAGACCAAATTCAAAGTCATCAAGGGTTAGTTTTTCTAGTATTCATATTGTTGTATTTGATTTAATCATATGAATGGATCTATGGGCTTTGGGTTTCATAAAAATTTTAAATGCTATTTTCCGCTGCGCATGTTACTACGAAACCCAACAGAAGCTACCTCAATATTTTTTGGCTGAAGCAGTCAACACAGCTTGCTTCACTCAAAATCGATCCCTCATCAACAAGACCTAAAACAAAACTCCTTATGAACTTTGGAGAGGAAGAACCCCCAACATTGCCTACTTCAAGATTTTTGGCTGCAAATGTTACATTCTCTACAACGGTAAAGAACATCGAGGTAAATTTTCTCTTAAGTCCGATGAAGGTATATTTGTTTGGTATACTAAACACTCAAAATATTTTCGTGTATTTAATAAAACCACTCTTACAATAGTTGAATCTGTCCATGTAACTTTTGATGAACATTCTCTCTTTGAGCCACATATGGCTCCAAATATTGCTGATGATTTTGTTAAGCTTAATGAGACAGGTACAAGTCGACAACAAAATCAGTCAACTCAAGGAAATCCATCTACCTTTACAGCACCTCCACCTACCACAAATGAAGCTCCTGATGCTACCCCATCAGCAGCAAATCCAAATGGACAAAAATGCTGAAGCACCCATCAATATTGTAGAACCAATCCTTGAACTTACCTATGATTGGGATGGAACAAATGATGTACCACTCGAAGACTTACAACAACCATCAACTCAACCAGACCTACCTCATGAAGTAGGCGAGGTCAGAGATCACCCAATTCAGAATATCATTGGTGACCTACATTCTGGTGTTAGAACAAGAAGATCAAATTATGATGCACTTACCGCATTCATATCTCAAGTTGAACCCAAGAAAGTTGATGAAGCACTCCAAGAATCAAGTTGGGTTGTTGCTATGAAAGAAGAGCTCAACCAATTTGAAAGATGTAAAGTTTGGACCTTAGTTCCAAGACCAAAAGATCAAGGAGTGATTGGTACAAAGTAGGTGTTTAGAAATAAAATGGATGAGAATGGAAATATCACAAGAAACAAAGCTAGGTTGGTTGCACAAGGATATAGACAAGAAGAATGCATTGACTAAGATGAAACTTTTGCCCCCGTTACACGACTTGAAGCTATAAGGATATTTTTAGTATATGCCTCTTACAAAATATTTAAGCTTTATAAAATGGATGTGAAGAGTGAATTTCTCAACGGCGAACTTCAAGAAACTGTCTATGTCGCTCAACCGCCCGGATTTGAAGTTCTCAAATTTCCACATCAGGTGTACAAACTTCACAAGGCTTTGTATGGACTCAAACAAGCTCCACGGGCATGGTATGATACTTTATCTAAATTTCTCCTAGAGAAAGGTTTTAAGCGTGGTAAAATCGTCACAACTTTATTCATTGCTAAATATCATGATCATACTTTACTTGTACAAATTTATGTCGATGATATTATTTTTGGTTCCACTAACGAATTGTTGTGTAAATGATTTGAGAAGCTAATGAAAAGAAAATTTGAGATGAGCATAATGGGAGAATTAACATTCTTCCTTGGGCTACAAATTAAACAATGTGCTGAAGGCATCTTCCTCAACCAAGCAACGTAGACAAAAGATCTCATAAAGAAATTTGGACTTGACAATGCAAAGGCATACGACACTCCAATGGCTGCTGGTAACAAGCTAGATAAAGACTTAAAAGGTAAGAAGGTTGATCAAACCTTATACCGAGGTATGATTGGCTCTCTCCTATACTTAACTGTTAGTAGGCCCGATGTCATGTTTAGTGTTTGTGTTTGTGCTCGCTATCAAGCGGATCCTCGAGAAGCACATCTTATTTCTGTAAAACGTATTATTCGATATTTATCTGGGACTATTAACCTTGGACTTTAGTATTCCAAAGATTCGAATTTTGATCTTATAGGTTACTCAGATGCAGACTATGCAGCATGTACCACTGACAGGAAAAGCACAAGTGGGACTTGTCATTTCCTTGGAAATAGACTCATTTCATAGGCAAGCAAGAAACAAGCTTCAGTCTCCGTATCTACCACTGAAGCTGAATATATCGCTGCTGGAAGCTGCTGCTGCCAAGTGCTTTGGATGAAACAACAATTGGTCGACTACGGAATCAAAGAATAAAATTGTCCAATCTATTGCGAAAATACATCTACCATTGTTGTGTCCAACAATCCTGTCATGCATTCGAAGACCAGACACATTGATATCAAATACTACTTTCTCAAGGATCATGTGAAAAAGGTAATATCCATCTAGAGCATGTGAGTACTGACAATCAAATTGCAGACATTCTCACCAAGGCTCTGGATTCCAAGAGATTTAGGTTTTTCAGAGGAGAAATGGGTATGCTAGAACTTTAATATCTTGTCCTTATGATTATGTACTAATGTTTTGGTTTCTCCAAGTTTCTCTAAATAAGTAGGTGCAAAGTTGAAATTTGCTTACCTCAACATCAGTCGACCGGTAGTAGTCGACCGCTTGGTGTCGACCGCACAAGTCTGTGCTACCAATCATGCCTACCGCATGATGCCTCGACCGCACGAAAAATAAAGAAAAGTCTCATTGCTTTGAAGAAACATCACAAGTCTGATGACCACATTAATCACGGTCGAATTCTAACTTTAGATATTTAGGAGTTGTGATGATTTGACTTCAAGGGTATAAAGAATACTCAAAACTTCCTACATGGTCTTTTAATGGACCTTGAGGACTTAAAAGAAGATGCTATTGGTAGAAACCTTATTAAAATGTTTGAGAGGACTGGAGTACTTCCCTTCTTTACATTTGATCAAGACTTCCATGTTCCAGCTTTTGTGGATCAGTTCTTTATGACCGCTACAGAGGAGTCCAGTCGAAGCAAATCTGGCAAAATGGTGAAGTTCATTCACGCTGAAATTGAGGGTATCTAAATGACTTTGGATGTCGTCAATATTGGTGAAGTCCTCAGGATCAAAAGACGGCTGGTGTTACTTATGCCATGACCATTGCTGACGATGAACTCAAAGCGCTTGCAAAGCGATTAGTTGATCACAATCACATTACAAAGGTACATAGGAAGGAGTTTGATGAAGTTTAGTACCATATCAGTCACTTGGTCGGTCATTCCATCAACTGCAAGACCGGTAACCAAGCGAACCTAAACACCACTCAATGGACTCTTTCTGCTGCAATTTATCTGGGCAAAAAAAACATGGATTGGTGTCAGATTATTTATGATGCCATAAAGGAAAATATTGTTGCCTACAACAAGGCAAAGGAGAAAAGGAAAATCAAGTACCGTACCCACAATCGTTTCATAACATTTCTCTTAACCCACATCAAAGAGATCCGTAAAATCATGGCCAAGACCGAGAACTTCTTCTCCCTATCTCCAAACACAAATATTTTACCCGTTCCACAATGAAGACCAATTTCCATTTTTGGTTTGGTAATACACTCTACAGGATCTATCTGGCTAAGGATCCTCATGAGCCTTACGAGTCCCCTTCCAAACAAAAACATACTCTGCCTGCCGCCAGTTCAGAAGAAGATGATGAGGAATCTGTGCCTACCGCACCAGTTAAAGGCAAAGGCAAGGGCATTGTCGTTGCCCCTACCGACAAAAAGTCAATTGATGCCATTGGAATCAAATTCAAGGAATCCTTAACCAAGTCTACTTATTCCATTTCCCCTCCTTGCAAGTCGACCTAACCATTACGGTCGCTTGCCGCACAATCCAGACCTGAGAAGTCAAAGATCTCAAAGCCTGCCGCTCCTGTCACCTTTCCAAAAACCCCTTCGACCGCAACATCTCAGGGGGAGAAAAAGAGAACTCATTCTCTAAGTCCAGTCAAAATTGTCAAGAAGGCTAAGGTTGCTATTCAGCCTGCCACATCTCCGGTGTTAACTCCAACTGGCTCTCCTCCTGATACTGAAAATATGGTTGAGGTTGCTCCCACTCTAACAAAGGTTGCTCAGAAGTTGAAACCCTCCGTTGCAAGGCAAGTCTATTATCTGAGAGATGAATCTGATAGTGAGGCCACTGTTGAAGACGGGTCTTCAAGTGGTTCAGAAGTTGAGGTTGCTGGTAGTGGTGATGATAATGATGGTGATGACAAGCACGTTGATGACAATGCAAGTCAGCAAGGGATAGTGATGAGAAAAATAAGGATGCTGATGTTAATGTTGATAGCCCCACTTTCGACTGCCCTGAGGTTGCCGCTCAAGAAGTCACTCCGGTCGATGAGCCCGATCGCACTGAAGTGCTTGTTGATGAGACCATTGTTCCTCGACCCAAGTCAACCGACTGCACACCAGTTGTTTCTCCCACTCGTTCTCCAGTACCAACTCCTTCCTCTCCGGTCAAACATGATGAAGTTCCTGCTACTGCCAGTCAGGTTGCCGCACTACTTACTGTTGGCAGTGGTGCCCTAGGCACGTTTAATAAACGTTGTAATTGTTATCATTTATTTCATATCAATAAAGAGATGTTTTGATTATTATTGTTGTTCATGTTTACTTATAATAATCTCCGTCCCTAGTACTTATTAAGCACTAGTATAAAGGCTAAATGATCATGGGATGATCATGTTAGATTTATGGGTACTTGTTTGGAACAAGGTACTGGACATGACCCGCTGTATGAAATTTATGTCATGGTCTATGTCGAACATATATCTCATATTAGTTATATCATTTGAATCCTTAGACATGAAGTTATTATAGTCTTCCACTTGATGAACATTGTGTTTGACATATTCAAATGCTACCTTAACACGGTAGTTATAAAGGGTATGATTGGCATAATCGGATTCCCGTTGGGAAGAATAATAAGCTAAATGGATTTGTCCCTCCACGGAGAGATGTCAAGCTTGGGCCCCTCGAAGGAATGATGTTGATGAAATGTTCGGCCGGACTCAAATGGATTGATTGGATCAATAGCATTTGAATTATCAACATATTCGGAATCGAAAAAGTATTGAACAAAACAAGTTGACTGTTTGACCATGACTTGTGTTCAATGACATCGTGGACAAAGGGATTGTGACATATTCTAAAGGAATTCGAACTTGTATTTAGTTATACTATTTGGGTAGGTCTGACGGTTTGCTAGAACTTAATCATATCTTATGGTTTCATGTTTGAAACCATTGCTAACTTAGTATAATCCTAGAGGGTCACACACAATAGAACGAATCTTTAAAAGGACTAAATTGGAATTTTGGAAATTTGGACATTCTGGGGAAATGGGCGACCGCACACTGTGGACTAGGCGACCGCACAGTGTGGACTGGGCGGCCGCACACTTAGCCCAATTTTGTACCAGTTTGTTTCAGATAAATGTGCGACCGCACAGTGTATTCTGGGCGGCCGCACAGTACTGTCGGCTGGCACTTTCCTAATTCGATTTGGAATGTCTTTTGACACAAGGTTCCTATTTGGAATAGGTCTTGCTTGTGTATAAAAGGATGATTTCGGCCAGAACCTCAGGAATAGCTTTTGTGAGTCTCCAAAGTGTTGGAGAGAGAATTTATTTTGTTCTAAGATATCCTTGATTGAGGAACAAAATAATTCACAAATAAATTCCATATAGTTCTTTATTAAATTGTGAAAGTGTATTTCATAATATTGGTCTAGCAACCAAGATCAAAGAAGTTCCTTTGATAGTCGTTCGAAGTGTGGATACCGCTAGAGGGTGAAAATCATCATCTTCAAAGTTCGTGTTCAAGCTTTGTGATCGTGATCAAGTCTTCAAATCTCCACCAAAGACCAAGAGAAATTTGATAGCCATCAAGGGTTAGTTTTTCCTTTATTCATTATGTTGTATTTGATTTAATCATATGAACGGATCCATGGCTTTGGGATTCTTAAAATTTTAATTGCTATATTCCGCTGCGCATGTTACTTGGAAACCCAACAGTGGTATCAGAGCCCCGTTCATGTTGATTATTTCAATACCTAGATCATGTTATGTGTATATAAATTGTTTATGTGCCTTGCATGATATGAATATTGGAATATATGATGCTTATGTGTTTTGTGATTTTATGTGGTTTATTGTTTTGCAACTTTAATCGCACGATTCAATCGCAATAAATAAATTATGGTGGATTCAGAATTGTTGGTTATTAATTTTTGATTGGATCAAAGTTTTAATAATCGGGGAAAAACAATTTTGAGACAAAATTTTCGAACTTGAAAATTCTGCACCTTCTGATGGCCATGGACGACCGCACATAAGAGTCTGGGCGGCCGCACACTTTTGGGCGACCGCACAGATCTTTTTAGGCGGCCGCACACCAGCATCAGAAAGTCAGATTTTGGTTGAAAACTAGAATCTGGAATTTTTCGAAAAATTCAACAAAACCAGTAACAGAACCAGTCCAGACTTGCTGATCTGGAATGGGTTTTGGGTAGTTAGTTTGTGTGTGGATTTTGGGGTTTGATTTTTCTATTTGTTTTAGTCTTGTGATTCCTAGATTGGTTCAAGTTTTGGATGGCTAATCTGCGTTCATCGAGATTGTGTTTCCCAAAATTGATCGCAATCAAAGTTTCAAAGATAAAACGAAGTTAGAATTATGAAGAGTTCATAATTGCTAAAATTGAGAAACAAAATTCTTGATTCAAAGTTTGGAGATCCATGTGGAATTGTGAATGCAATTGGCCTACGTTCATCGAGACCATCTATTGCTTAGTTTCGGCCACATGGACTACTTTCTTGGTTTCTTGAATTAGTGCGGGATTGTGGTTGCCTAATGGCTTAGTTCGACCGCACTTCTTGTTGTCTTGATTTGGAGATAATAACCAAAGTTGAAATAGTCTCATCCTCATAATTATAGAGAAACTAATGACACATAAATATCACGCTTAAATTAATGGAGATTAATTTAGTGGCTAAACTTGATGTGTAACATGTTTATATTATGTGCTCATAAATGTGTTATATGCTATATGTGATGAACCTTCAAATAAAGTTTTAAGTCCTTCTTTGCCATGCCATGATTAAGACACTTGTTTATGCATGGGTAATCTTGATGTGGGTTCTCCTTCGCGAGGTGCATTAATCTTATTCATGTATGAGCAAGATGAGGTTCATTAATTTAATGTGGGCTTGCCTCCGCAAGGTGCATTAAATTGAATGGTTCCTATGCGTTTAAAATGGTTGGACTTAATTAGGCGTCAAAACAATTTTGGGCCTAGGCAAAAGATGAGATTAAACATGCTTTTTAAAAATTGGATTTTTCAAAGAATCTCATAAAAGGATCTAAGAATCATATGGGATATGATTGACATGATTGTCTACCTAATTAATTTAGTTTTGAGCGGTCCGCCTCCGTGGACTCAAAAGTTAAATTAAAGTTGGATCTTAGCCCAATTAAATTATATTATGCATTGGATGTATATGAAGGTTATATAATTTAATGGGAGTATTTTCGTTTGAAAAATACATTATTTATTTCTTTAATGAAAAATTGGTACTTATTAAATTTTGGAAATTTTGCATATTTGTAGATAATGACTAATAACACTCAATCAATGTCGTTGCGATCGATCCTTGAGAAGGATAAGCTCGAAGAGAATGGTACAAACTTTATGGATTGGATCCGTAGCATAAGAATTGTTCTTAGGCAAGAAGATAAGTTGTACATTCTCGATGGGCCTCTCCCCGCTGAACCACCGCCTACTGCCCCTAGGGTAGAAAGAGACAATTACAAGAAACATCGTAATGATTCTAGAGATGTAAGTTGTCTCATGCTTGCTGCTATGTGTTCAAAACTCCAACAAAGTTTGAAACATTTGGAAGCCTATGAGATAGGCGTGGAGTTGAGAACCATGTTTCAAGAGCAAGCTAGGCAAGAGAGGTACAAGACCATTGTTGCATTCACTACTTGTAAAATGAATGAAGGGCAACAAGTGAGTCCTCACTTTCTTAAAATGAAAGGTTATGTAGAGCACCTTGAGAAACTTGGCTATCCAATCCCATTGGAGCTAGCCACGGATCTCATTCTTAATTCATTGCCTAAAAGTTATAATCAGTTTGTGATGAATTATAACATGCATGGAATGGATAAGAATCTCTCTGAGTTGCATGGGATGCTCAAAACTGCAGAGATGAAAATTGTGGAGAAAGGTTCTCCCGTGCTCTTGGTTCATGATGGGAAGAAGGCTAGTGCCAAAGGAAAGGGTAAGAAAGTTGTCAAACCCAAAATAAGCAAGGCAAAGGTTGCCAAGGCTTCTGAGGCAAAACCCGATTCACAAAAGGATGCAATTTGTTTCCATTGTCAAGAAATTGGTCATTGGAAACGTAATTGCAAGGCTTTCTTGGAAGAGCAAAAGAAGAAGAAGGGCAGCAAGGCTGCGTCGACTTCAGGTATCTATATGATTGATATTCTCCTTTCTACCACTGATTCCTGGGTATTGGATACCGGATGTGGTTCTCACATTTGTCTAAATGTGCAGGGACTAAAGAATAGGAGACTGCATAAAGAAGGTGAAGTAGATCTACGCGTGGGGAATGGAGCAAGAGTTGCTGCATTAGCCGTAGGGACTTATGAAGTCACTTTACCTTCCGGATTAGTTCTTGTTTTGAACAATTGCTATTATGTTCCGGATTTAAGCAGAAATATTATTTCAATTTCTTGTTTGGATAATGAAGGTTTTAAGTTTCTTATTGAGAATAAGAAATTTTCTATTTATTTAAATGATGTGCTTTATGGTATTGCTAATCTATTTAATGGCCTTTATATCTTGGATGTCAAGAATGATAATAATGACAATGTCTATCATGTAAATAAGAAATCTAAACCTAATGATGTAAATCATACTTATTTATGGCATTGCCGTCTCGGTCATATTAATGAGAAGCGTATCTCAAAACTCCATGGGGACGGACTTTTGGGTTCATGTGACTTAGAGTCATATGATACTTGTGAGTCGTGTCTTCTTGGAAAAATGACTAAGACACCTTTTACCAAGTTGGGTGAAAGGGCAAGCGACTTATTGGGGTTGATACATTCTGATGTATGCGGACCATTAAGTAGCAATTCTAGGGGAGGATTTCAATACTTCATAACCTTCACTGATGATTATAGTAGATTTGGGTATGTTTACCTAATGAAACATAAAAGTGAAGAATTTGAGATATTTAGAATATTTCAAAATGAAGTAGAAAAACAACTTGGCAAAAGTATAAAGGCACTTCGATCAGATTGAGGTGGTGAATACTTAAGTCAAGAATTTGATGATCATCTAAAGAATTGTGGAATAGTTTCACAATTGACTCCACCTGGAACACCACAATGGAATGGTGTGTCCGAGAGGAGGAATCGAACTTTGTTAGACATGGTTCGATCAATGATGAGTCAAGTTGATATTCCAATATCCTTTTGGGGTTACGCCCTAGAAACCGCTGCTTTCACACTAAATCGTGTTCCAACTAAATCGGTTCAAAAGACTCCATATGAGACGTGGAGCGGAAAGAAGCCTTGTCTGTCTTTCATGAAGATTTGGGGTTGTGAAGCTTTTGTCAAAAGACTTGTCTCAGACAAACTTGCACACAAATCTGATAAATGTATTTTCGTGGGATATCCTAAGGAAACTAGAGGATATTACTTTTACAACCGTGAGGACAACAAAGTGTTTGTTGCCCGAACTGGTGTCTTTCTAGAGAAAGAGTTTCTCTCCAAAGAAATCAGTGGGAGTAAAATAAATCTTGAAGAAATTCGAGACCCAGAAAATAACATTGAACCAATAGTTGAACAAGAACCACAAGGAGTTGTGGAACCTGTTCAAAATACACAAGTAACTCGCAGATCCAGTAGGTTACGATCTGAGCCCGAGAGATATGGATTTCTTGTAACGGATAGTAATGACGTAGAAATCATTGAGAATGATGAACCGTCAACCTACCAAGAGGTGATGTCTTCTCCTGATTCGGATAAGTGGCTTGGAGCCATGGAATCCGAATTGCAATCCATGCAAGACAATCAAGTTTGGAATTTGATTGATGCACCCGAAGGTGTAAAAACCATAGGATGCAAATGGGTCTTCAAGAAGAAGACTGACATGGATGGGAAGGTGCATACTTACAAAGATAGACTTGTAGCGAAAGGTTATAGGCAAGTTCATGGTATTGACTATGATGAGACCTTTTCACCCGTAGCAATGATCAAGTCTATAAGAATTTTGCTTGCCATTGCCGCATATCATGACTATGAAATATGGCAGATGGACGTCAAAACCGCTTTCCTGAATGGAAAACTCCAAGAGGATGTGTATATGACACAACCAGAAGGTTTTGAACAAGATTCTAAGGTATGCAAGTTGCAGAGATCCATCTATGGATTGAAGCAAGCTTCTAGGAGTTGGAATCTCCATTTTGATGAATCGGTCAAAGAGTTTGGTTTCATCAAGAACGAAGATGAGCCTTGTGTATACAAGAAGATTAGTGGGAGCATAGTGCTATTCCTTATTTTATACGTGGATGACATATTCCTCATTGGAAACGACATTCCTACACTTCAGTCTGTGAAGACTTGGTTAGGAAAGTGTTTTGCAATGAAAGATATGGGTGAAGCCGCATATATTCTTGGCATTAAGATCTATAGAGATAGATCAAGGAGGCTACTTGGTTTAAGCCAAAGTACATACATTGACAAGGTCATTAGAAGATTCCGTATGGAAAATTCTAAGAGAGGCACCTTGCCCATGTTACATGGAGTTTCTCTAAGCAAGACTCAATGTCCTAAGACAAACGATGAGCGTGAGAAAAAGAATTATGTTCCATATGCTTCGGCAATTGGGTCCATCATGTATGCCATGATTTGTACTAGGCCGGATGTATCTTATGCTTTAAGCATGACAAGTAGATACCAATCCGACCCTGGCGAAAATCACTGGATAGCTGTAAAAGCGATTCTTAAGTACTTGAGAAGAACTAAAGACTCATTTTTGGTCTATGGAGGAATGGAAGATGATCTCGTTGTAAATGCTTACACGGATGCAAGCTTCCAAACCGACAAAGATGATAGCCGATCGCAATCGGGTTTTGTGTTTATGTTAAATGGTGGAGCTGTAAGCTGGAAGAGTTCCAACCAAAGTACAACCGCTGATTCTACAACAGAAGCTGAGTATATTGCTGCATCGGATGCTGCAAAGGAAGCTGTTTGGATTAAGAAGTTCATAACTGAACTTGAAGTGGTTCCTAGAATTGCTAATCCAATAGACCTTTATTGCGATAATAATGGTGCTATTTCTCAAGCAAAGGAACCAAGAGCACATCAGAAATCCAAACACATACTTAGGCGTTTTCATATCATTCGAGAGATCGTTGATAGGGGAGACGTAAATATATGCAGAGTACCTACTGATGACAATGTTGCGGACCCGCTAACAAAGGGACTTGCACAAGCTAAACATGATGGTCATGTTAGGTCCATGGGTATTAGATACATGGGAAATTGGGCCTAGGGCAAGTGGGAGATTGTTGGCAGTGGTGCCCTAGGCACGTTTAATAAACGTTGTAATTGTTATCATTTATTTCATATCAATAAAGAGATGTTTTGATTATTATTGTTGTTCATGTTTACTTATAATAATCTCCGTCCCTAGTACTTATTAAGCACTAGTATAAAGGCTAAATGATCATGGGATGATCATGTTAGATTTATGGGTACTTGTTTGGAACAAGGTACTGTACATGACCCGCTGTATGAAATTTATGTCATGGTCTATGTCGAACATATATCTCATATTAGTTATATCATTTGAATCCTTAAACATGAAGTTTTATAGTCTTCCACTTGATGAACATTGTGTTTGATATATTCAAACGCTACCTTAACACGGTAGTTATAAAGGGTATGATTGGCATAATCGGATTCCCGTTGGGAAGAATAATAAGCTAAATGGATTTGTCCCTCCACGGAGAGATGTCAAGCTTGGGCCCCTCGAAGGAATGATGTTGATGAAATGTTCGGCCGGACTCAAATGGATTGATTGGATCAATAGCATTTGAATTATCAACATATTCGGAATCGAAAAAGTATTGAACAAAACAAGTTGACTGTTTGACCATGACTTGTGTTCAATGACATCGTGGACAAAGGGATTGTGACATATTCTAAAGGAATGCGAACTTGTATCTAGTTATACTATTTGGGTAGGTCTGACGGTTTGCTAGAACCTAATCATATCTTATGGTTTCATGTTTGAAAACATTGCTATCTTAGTATAATCCTAGAGGATCACACACAATAGAACGAATCTTTAAAAGGACTAAATTGGAATTTTGGAAATTCTGGACATTCTGGGGAAGTGGGCGATCGCACAGTGTGGACTGGGCGGTCGCACACTTAGCCCAATTTTGTACCAGTTTGTTCCAGATAAATGTGCGACCGCACAGTGTATTCTGGGCGGCCGCATAGTACTGTCGGCTGGCACTTTCCTAATTAGATTTGGAATGTCTTTTGATACAAGGTTCCTATTTGGAATAGGTCTTGCTTGTGTATAAAAGGATGATTTCGGCCAGAACCTCAGGAATAGCTTTTTGTGAGTCTCCAAAGTGTTGGAGAGAGAATTTATTTTGTTCTAAGATATCCTTGATTGAGGAACAAAATAATTCACAAATAAATTCCATATAGTTCTTTATTAAATTGTGAAAGTGTGTTTCATAATATTGGTCTAGCAACCAAGATCAAAGAAGTTCCTTTGATAGTCATTCGAAGTGTGGATACCGCTAGAGGGTGAAAATAATCATCTTCAAAGTTCGTGTTCAAGCTTTGTGATCGTGATCAAGTCTTCAAATCTCCACCAAAGACCAAGAGAAATTTGATAGCCATCAAGGGTTAGTTTTTCCTTTATTCATTATGTTGTATTTGATTTAATCATATGAACGGATCCATGGCTTTGGGTTTCTTAAAATTTTAATTGCTATATTCTGTTGCGCATGTTACTTGGAAACCCAACACTTACCGCGGTCCAAGCCTTGACTAAGCTTCAGTCTGAAAATCAGTCTGCCATTGCTCAGTTGACCGCAGAAGTCATTGACCTGAAATCATCTCAAGCCAATCTGCAGCAGGAGCTATGTTCTCTACCCTAAAAAATGATTGATACCATTAAGAGGGAGACATTAGCCATAACAAAGACAGTGAAAGATGTTGTTTTGGGAAATGCCAGTTCCAGTTCTGCTGCCGTTCAAGCTACTCCGACCGCCACATCTACATTGACCGCATTATCTACGAATTTCATGATCACTCCACAATTTGTGAAGGATGCACTAACCATTCAAACCAACACTCTCAATCACTGCTTATCTCGTGTGGTTGTTGATGCTTCCATTAAAATTCATAAGCAGCTGGATATTTTTAAGAATGACTTGACTCATGAGCTGAAGAAAATCAAGTTCAGTATGGAAAATGGAGTTGATATTGCAATCAAAGCATCACTTGAAAGCCTTACTGAAAATCAAGCTCGAAGCTCGAAGCTATTAAGGCCGCTTTTGCTACTCTGAAAACTCCGCTAGATTATCAAGGAACAAGGATTGAGGAACTGACCAACACGGTTGTTGGTTCATTTCAGGTCGTTGAAAAGAAATTGGATTCTTTAGATGAGTCTGTGCAAAGGTCTGCTGGGAGTGCAGTCACTGAAAGTTCTATTCAGGTTGCAGACGGTGGTCATGGGAACATTTACTCTCAGGCAGAGAATGATGAAGGCAATAGCATTGATTTCCCAATAGTGAACAGCTTTGACTACATGCTTGCTAGCACGTTCACCTGCCCCATTATTCCAGAGTTTCAAGATGAGGTGAAGATCCCTGGTTTGGACATGTGAAGCGACCGCTCCCTGTTGACCGTTCCTCCTCGACCTCATTGCTCGACCGCTCTACTGACCGACCGTTATTGCTTACCGTTTGTTCTGTTTTGTTAGGCTGGATGCCTTGAACAATTTTTATTTTTGTTTAACTTATTTGGGTCTGTAACACAATAATTATCTCGTTTTGATTTGTACTCTTTACGTTTCATTGCTTTAATGATTTAGAGTACCAGTTTGTTTGAGTTGTTTGATGCTATTCATATCTCTCTCATATTTTATCTTTCTGAATTGCATCAACATATTTCTATCTTCTAGGATTAGTCCTTTTGTTTTCTTTTTAGGTTGATAGAAATCTATAACATTGACTTACTGTGTGTGGATTGCCTTGGGGCATGAACTTAATAAAATTAATTTCTTGAAACGTGTTATTACCAAGTACAATGAATTAGTCTTTGTTATAGTAGGTAATGGTCTCAATCAAATAAGGGGAGATTGTTGGGTATGCATATTATAAACCACTCTTATTACCTAGATTTGAAATATCCCATAACCTTATTTTACTTTTTATGGACTTTAGGTATTATTGTAAGAAGTTTTATAACTTCATTAGTTAAGTCCATTTTTAGTTTAGTTAGGCTTAGAATATCAGCCCCTCAAATTTTGAAGAAATGTTGTTGCTGTTGATGTTGTGAAAATAGCCAAGTCTGCCTACCTACCACTTATTGAGCGACCGCTCACTGAGCGACCGCATGGAGAAAGGCGACCGCATGCTCTATGATGTTTGTAAAAGTTTAGGCGACCTTTTGATTCTTGCTGCTGCAAGAATGTATCGACCGTAAGACCAAGCGACCACAAGAATGGCTACCGCACAACCATATGAAGACCAAGAAAAGACAAGTTTGATTTAAACGTTGCAAAATTCAAATTTGAATTTGGTCGTTATATCTGGTACAAGATAGTACATCTTGCCCACTAACTTCTGCAACTAAGACAAAGATATGAGCTCCAATCAGAATGCTCTAGCTTATCATCTTCCAAACTTGTCTAACAGCTATCTATCTCACCCAAGGCTATACATAGCCCTTTCTTTCTTCATTGAAAGGGTGCTAAGATTCATAGAGTGAAATTGTTGTTGAAATACTTAGTGATTGAAGATCATAACTCAATATTTTCAGAATCATTTGAATCTTCAAGCAATCGCCTTCAAATCTTCAAAGTTCCCCAGCAACCTTCAAGAACATCAAATCTCAAGCCCAGCAACACTTAAAGATTCATTAGGCTCTCAATCATATAGATTTCATAGAGCTCTTGATTCTTACACATACACACCCCTATTTATCAATCACGTAGATTGCATCATTAGGGATACACAGGTCTAAGTCTAGGTTTTGTTCTTCATAGAAAGTAGGTGTTGATTCAATACTCCATCTTTGTAATTTGTACTCAAGAAGAATCAATATATACCTCCATTCAAAATTCAAGACTGACCATCTTGGTAAAGGACGTAGATCTTTTAACAGATCGAACCTTTCCAAATCATCGTGTCATTTACTTACTGCAATTTACTTTCAGCTATTGTTCTTATTGTTCATATTAATCTTGTTTGTCGTTTAGTGTTTTGATCTTTACAGATATTCAAATTGTTGTGAATTGTGTTTGTTGCTTGCCTACTGCCTTAGTTACTATCTCTGACTACTTACCAATTCGCCAAAACTCTCAGACACAAACTTTCATTTTCAACCTACCTTGTATGTTCTCTTTTTGCTGACCGCAATATCACCGACCGCAATATTTCCGACCGCATATTTGCTTACCGTATTGAAACCTTCTAGTTAGTGTTTTTATCTATCTCTTGGCTACCGCAATATTGCTTGCCGCAATATTGCCTGCCGCACTATTTGTCTACCTAGTCGTTTTAACTTCAAAACCAACTCTACCTCGTTTTCATCGAAAACTTCCGCTGTGCATTTTACTTTGAACTAGTTGTTTTTACTTGACATTAAAACTCAATAGTAAGCATAAGGTTGAATTTTGAAAAAGGGTTGATAATTTTAAATAGGCTATTCACCCCCTCTAGCCTCTTTTCATACCCTTGTTGTGTCTTTGGGACCAACAATTATACTAAGTTGGCAACAAGTCCGAACCATTCAGAAGCCGTATGTCATAAATGGACTCTAGCAAGCCATTATGACTACCGAATTAGTATGACTTTGAAAGTCCAAAGTTACCTTATAGAATATATCACAATCCCTTTGTCACGCGATATCATATTGGACATAAGTCATGGTCCACGTCAACTTATGTTCTCCAATGCTTTCTCGATCCCGAGTAGATTGATATGAGCAAATGACATTGAACACATCAATTCATTTAGGTACGGCCGTACACTATCATCAATCCCACTCATTGAGTGGCCAAGCAGATATCTCTCTTGAGAGAGGGACAAATCCCATCTTTACTTATCATTATTCCCTACAAGAATCCAATTATGTCAATCGTAGCCTTTATAACCACCCGGTTAAGGGTAGCATTTGAGTGCGTCAAACATAATGTTCATCATGTGGAAGACCATGATAATCTTAGGTCTAAGGATTAAAATGGTATGACTATTATAAGATTCAATTATGACATTTGACCATGACATAAATCTCATAGCGGGTCTATCCAGTACCTTGTTCTCCAACAAGTACCCACAAGTTTAATCTGTATCCTATGCACCATAATCATCATATGATTATACATTAAACTCATGCTAGCTCTTCATAAGTGCTAGGGACAATGATTATTATAATAAACATGCAAAAGATATAATAATTGGGTTTGTTATCTCTATAACAATGAAGCTATGATATAACGTATAGGCCTTTCTCAAGGGCCTAGGGCATAATATCCAACAGCTGCTACTACCACCGAGGTCATGTGGCTACAAAATCTCCTTGTTGAAATCGGCTGCTCTACCACTTCATCTCCGGTTATTTATTGTGATAATTTGGGTGCCACCTATGTTTCTTCTTGTGGGATACCTATATCCCACAAGTGTACCATACACATGCCCTACACGTGCTGCCTCTTTCCCGCAATAACTTGCTTTCCTGCGGATTCATCCCTATTCCGCTGATGCTTTTCTGATCCCTAGTTTCAACCCTTTTTCGTAGTAGCTTTCTATCTTGCGGATAAATCTCTCTTTCCCGCGAATTCATCTTTGTTCTGCGGATGCACTTCTATCCACCAGATTCATCTCTTTTCCGCAGTTGCGCTTCTCTCCCACTGATGCGTTTCTTAATGTGGGATATATGTCATAACCAACCTCCTCAAATCTGCGGATTATGTGCCAACAGTCCATATAAGTCGCGGATTAAGTGTTACGTTTTATATCTCCATGAGATTGGACAAGGTTCATGGAGATAACATACTCTTTTCCCGGGAATCACCAAGAAGTAGTGGCTTGGAGGATTGAGTGGCGGAAATGCCACAGATCCACGTGGCCTTATTTAACTGGATAAGGAAGATTTTCGGAAGTGGTCCCAAGTGCAATACGTGGCAGTATATCACGTGCTCATGCGTTTCAGCCAATCAAAAGATGGCACCTTGCGGTACGGACCGCACGTGACCCATCACATGCACTGTATAAACCGCCTAACCATCACCTATATATACTCAGTTCATTCCACTTTGGTGAGCTACAGTAACTCTACTCTCTGGAACCACTATTTCCGCAACTCTTGTCTCTTCCTAAAGTTAGCTAAGTCCCTACTTTCACTCCTCTTTTCTTCTAAGCCTTGGTGGTTCATGTAGTACTCAACCTAAACCCAGAAAACCCCTAATTCACTATCTTGTAGATTATACCCTAGATAGGACATAGTACCAACACTCCTAATACTCGTTTTCACTCCAGAATGAAGCATCTTGGTCTTGATTATCATTTTGTCAGAGAACGTGTCCAAAACAATGCTCTGCGTGTCTCGTTCATATCCAGTAATGATCAGCTTGCGAATATCCTTACCATATCATTACCTCGAGCTTCATTCCAAGATCTTATGTCTAAGATTGGTCTCACTCACCGATCGTCCATCTTGCGGGGCATGTTAGAGATATTAACGAAGTCAAACACTTTAAGTAGTTTCCTATTTCAATTTGTATTGTAATTACTAGTTTCCTTTTGTCTTTGGTTTCCTAATTTCCTTAGGGTTCAATTACTTGTCTTACAAGTAACTCTCTTGTATAAATACCCAACACATGATCAATAATATTTTGAGATGTCTTTCATATTTAATTATATTCTTTATAAATAGTAGTATTAATTGAATAAATTGAGTGGTGAAAATAAAAAGAAAATGAGTGGGGTAAAATGAGGGCAAGGTGAGTATAATTATATTAATATATTTTTGTTTTGAGCCGTGTCCGTCGTGGGATGGCTCAAAAGAAAATAGATCTCACTTTTGCTACTCAGCAAACAATTGATTACGATTGATGGCAGTGTGAAGCCAAGAGTTTTACTAATCTTTTGAGATATACTCCTCATTCATATATGAAATATGACAAATTTCTAGTTTTGGTGTTTCACTTGAAATAGGAAATTTAAATTAGATTTTTTTTAGACAAAAACTTGTGTGAGAACACTCCAACCCGTCTCATGGGTGAGACGGGTCATTTTTTTGGCCCATTACCCGACCCACAACCCTGCTCCAGGACCCATGGGGGGACCCTGCCACGTGGCAGCCCCTCATTGGCCCAAAAAAAAAAAAAAAAAATTTTTTTTTTTTTTGCTTTTTTTTAAATTTTTATATTTTTATTTTTGGTTTTTTTTCGGTTTGTGAAAAGTAATAGTTATCATCTCTTAAAGTAATAGTTACCATCTCTTAAAGTAATAGTGTTATTCCTATGTTTTCTTCGTTTGCCAAAAGTAATACTTATTATAACTAAAATGTAACAAACGTGTTATTTATATGTAATAGTATTTGTAAATAATTGTAATACATATGTATAGATATCTATTTGTTTTCAAACAATAAGTTACAATGGGGTCAAATTTATCATGATACATGTAAAAGTATTACATTATCTATAAAAATCTGTTACAATTTCGTCAATCAAAGTGTTACATTTATTTGTATAAACTTACTATTACATTCATATACATAAGTTATTACTTTTCAAATGGGTAAAAACGAGCTTTTGTTTTTTTAAAACAAGTATTACGTTTACTTATGAACAATGTTACTTTAAGAGATGGTAACTATTATTTTTTGCTAAACCACTGAAAAGCCGGAAAAAAAAAAAAAAAAAATTCCGGCCAATGGTGGGTTGCCACGTGGCGGGTTCGGCCCATGGGTCATGGGGCGACCCGTCTCATGCATGAGACGGATCCCCTTGTTCTCATGGGAGACCACCTCTTTTTTTTATGAATTTTATTAATGAGACTCATTTATCATACTCACAACAACTTTTTATTTAATATTTCTTATCCAGTTTTTATCTCTTTCATACTTACAACACTTACTTTTTTAAATTATTTTTTCTATTAAAATATTTGTATACTTTAATTTATTTGGATCAATAATTCTATTTCGAGACGGAGTGGGTATACAGTTTCAATAAGAAATGTAGTTAGTTTATACTGAAACCAGTCCATAACTCTAATTCAAGTACAAGCCGGCCCAATTAGGGATCTGGACCAAATACTGGATTGGTTATGCAGTACACCGACCTCCAAACCCAACATTTAGTCTTTAAATCATAGGTGACAGTATTGTTTGGTTCTTAAATCCTTCAATAATCAGACGCATAATTCGGTCCGTCTCACTTTAATTAATAAAGTTAAAATAGAAATGTCAATTTAACTTTACGTTGACTAAAACTTAAAAGCAAAACTTATTTTAAAAATAAAATTAAAAGTTGTTATTGATTCATGATTAATAATTGCTAGTTTTTCAAATGGGTTAATGACAATTTAGACCCTAAAGTGATATACCACCTTCCAAACGAACCCTGATGTTTTTTTTCCGCCAGATCAGACATTGACGTGTAAAAAACTCGTCAGTTAGGGTCTTTTTGACGGAATTCGTTAGAATCTCAGTTAAAAAGCATGTGCCATGCACATGACTAACAAAATTGGTTAGTTTGAACTTCTTGTAAGTTTGAAAGGTTTATAAATGATATTTTTCAAAAAGAAGGGGGGTGGAACAAAAAAAAAGTAAATTTATATCCCCTTCTTCTTCCTCCCGTCACACACACACACAACCATTCTCATCCCAGACTCCCACCCCGACCCAATCATTCCGCCATCAATTCTGGCGCTAAGAATTCCCCCTTTCTTTCTCTCGTTCTCTTCTATTCTCTCTCCTCTCCATCCGTCTCTGTCATCGTCGTCGCTCCTCCTCTCCTTGCGTCACCGGAAAATGAGTTGTCGGATAGATTTAGTGCTGGGGTCAGTGTTAGTGACGATATTAAACGTGGAATTGAGCGTGTAGCACTGAGGAATGGGGTTGGTTTGGGCAAACACTGAAATGGCGATGAATTAAAAAATTTAGGTCTTTCGAACCCGGAAATCGAAGAGGTTTTGCTTGATGAAAACCACCTCCTCGCCCAATCGCTGCTTCTCCAACGAAAACCACCTCCTCGCCCTTTCATATACTGGTGTCAGATTCGTGTTGCCAGCGATTGACCTACAATGTACGGTTCACTAACAAAACGCCTGGAAATTTGGGATGTGGGTGGAGGCATGATGAGGATTTAGGGAAAATTGGGGGTTATTGTGCAAAGATTGAGGGTAGATGGAGACATAAAGATTAGGCCGGTGGTGGAGGGAGGTGGAAGGAGAGAGGATGGAGAGGGCGGCCATGGATGACATGGTGGTGGTAGTGGTGGTATTGGAGATGCAGATAGGAAGAAGATGAACAGAGTTTAGGTCTACATTTTTCTTTTTTGTTTCTTTTTCCTTCCTTTTTTTTTTTTTTTAGCATAAGATGGAATTCGGTAGGAATAAGTTTCATTTATGTACCCAAAAAAAAGGAATAAGTTTCATTTCTTCTTTTTTTTATTAAATTTTTTTTAAGACATTGTACAATTTTTATTTAACTCTTTAAATACACTATCATTTTCAAGTTAACTAAAAATAAATAAACTAATTCATGTATAAAAAATCGGTAAAAATAAAATAAAATACAAAAATGGTAAATTAAAAAAACTATTTATCCTACTTTTTTCTTATTGCACAAATTTGGTGAACTAAAAAAAGTATTTATTGAATTTTTTTATCTTTAAAAAAATATTTAAAATTGAAAATAGATGATAATTAATTTATTTTGTTTCAAAATTTTATTTAAAATAAATGGTAAATTGAATTTTTGAAGATAATGAATTTATTTTTTTCTTATATTTTCTTATTTTTGAAAAAAAATTATTTGAGTTTTTTTGTCTAGCTCTCACCTCAGTTTTAAATATGTTATTTAAGCCCTTGAAAGAAATTTCAACTTCAAACTAACCGATTTTATTAGTCATGTGCATGGCACATGCTTTTTAACTGAGATTCTAACGAATTACATCAAAAAGGCCCTATCTGGCGAGTATTTTTCACATCAAGGTCTGATCTGGCGAAAAAAAAATATCAGGATTCATTTGGAAGGGTAGTATATCAATTTAGGGTCTAAATTGTCATTAACCCTTTTCGAAAAGATAATCAATTTTTTTGCAAAATTTTGGTTAAAATACGATGAAATTGACAATTTTTTCTTTGACTTGGCAAATTAAAGAGTAAACAACCAATTTGACCCGCGTACTATGCGAATTCAACCAATTTGAGCCCGTGTACTATCTATACTACCAAATTAACCTGCGTACTATTCATATATTAGCCAAATTGACCTAAATCGTTAATAAATGTTAACAAATGTTAGTATTTTAACAGGATTACAATAAAAAGTAATTCAAATTGCCAATACATAGAAAAACCTCACAGATGTGAAAGTTAAGGAGTGTATATGTGCAATATTTAAACTTTTGACCATTAAAATAATTTTTCCAAAGTATAATGAGTGAAAACAATTTAATTCCCTAGATGATACCTGGATCTAGATCTGGATATGAAAATTTCATCTCTACTTGTCTGCTCCCAGCCACACCCCCACCCCCACGCCCACACCTACACCACCCACCACTAGCCATACCAATCTATCATCTATGTGTTCGTGTGGTGTGTGCTATTTCAAAATTGATTCCGAGGTTAGATTGGCCAAGCATGAGGACATGAGCAAAGATTCTATGGAGAAGGGGCTTGATTTTAAGTTTCATGGTCCTGACTTTGAATTTAATGGGTATCTAGATTCGGTCCTATGTTTATAATTTTGACTTTGGATATGTGTTCTTGATTTGTGGTTAGGTTTGAAGGAATTTGAGTGGTTGATGGCGGTGATGGTGGTGGCAGGGATGATGGTAGATGGTATGGTGATAGGGAGATGGCGGGAGGTGGTGGTGTGAGATGGTGGTGGGGCTTGTGGTTGTTGGTGGGGAAGAAAGTAAAAAAAAAAAAAAAACACATTTTAGTACTCTGTTAAAGAAGTTAAAAATCTACTGGGTTGATTTGAAACATTCAATTGTCCTATCCGTTAAATTACTAACGCTCAATAACGTCCATTAATTTCCATTAATGATTCAGATTTATTTGGTTAATTTATTCATAGTACGCAGGTTGATTTGGTAGTTTAGATAGTACGCAGGTCAAATTGGTTGTATTTATATAGTACGTGGGTCATTTTGGTCGTTTACTTTAAATTAAAGTGGGATAGAGAGAATATACTATTGGGTAGCCAATGAATTGCTGACTAGTGACTACGCCTCAAATGATTTTCTCATTTATATTTTGTTTAGGTAATTTAACCTCAAATTTAAAAATGAAGAATTTAAAATTGCTGAATTATCTATTTTTATTTTTATTTTTATTATTATTATTTTATAATGTAAGTTTAAATTGTTTGAAAAGTTATATTGGATTATCAAATTTTAGACAGAGAGAGTACTTTAACCTTTTTGTGCCTGCTTTTCTCAAAAAAAAAAAAAAAAAAAATCCTTTTTGTGCCTACTCAATAGCATGTGGTTAATTGACTACTCAATCCATGCATCGGATTATTATTAAGGAACTTTAAACAATAATATAGAGTTAATTTAATTATTTAAATGAGAATCTAAAACTTGTTATTAGCAGACCATCATCAATACTATCAATAACAAGTTTTAAATTTTCATTAGGATAACTAAATCAACCTAAAATTATTGCTAAAAGTTATTTAGTAATAACGGTAAAAAAGTGTGAAGATTATTTTGGGACGGATAATACTCAGTAATAATTAAATGACTACTGAATTTTATTGACATTTTTATGCCCAAAGTTAAGACTAAGGGGGCGTTTGGTTCGGCAGAAAAAAAAAATGAAGGAATGGAATGGTCAATGGAATGGGAATCCTGAAGGAATTGGAAAGGAAAATAATTGGTCAAACCTTGTGTTTGGTTGACACGGAATGGAATTGAATTTCCATTCAATTCCTAGGTAATTCATGTTTGGTTTCAAGACAAAAGTGTTGGAATGGAATAAAAATAAGAAATAATAATAATAATAATAATAATAAGAAATAATAATAATAAATAATAATAAAATAATAATAATAATAATATTAATAATAAGAAATAATAATAAATAATAATAATAATAATAAGAAATAATAATAAGAAATAATAATAAATAATAATAAATAAATAATAATAATAAGAAATAATAACAAGAAATAATAATAATTAATAATAATAATAATAATAATAATATTAATAATAAGAAATAATAATAAATAAATAATAATAAATACATAATAATAATAATTATTATAGTAATAATAATAATAAAAATAAAAATAATAATAATTTTATTATTGATTATTATTATTACTATTATTATTATTTATTATGATGATAAATTAATATTTATTATTATCACTATTATTATCACTATTATAATAATAATAAACAATAATAATAAAAATAATAATAGTAAAAAAATATTATTATTATTTATTATTATCACTATTATTATTATTATTACTATTATTATTATTATTATTTATTTTTATTATTTATCATTATTTATTATTATTATTATTATTATTATTATTATTATTATTATTATTTATTAACATTATTTCATATTATTATTATTATTATTTATTTGTATTAATATTTATTATTATTATTATTAGTTATTATTATTATTTATTATTTATTATTATTCTTATTCTTATTATTATTATTTATTTATTATTATTATTATTAGTTATTATTTGTTATTATTTATTATTATTATTTATTATTATTATTTATTATTATTATTATTATTTATTTTTATTTTTATTTTTATTTACTATTATTATTTATTTATTTATTATTATTATTATTATTATTATTATTCAATTCCATCAATGGAATGATTTTGGTGGAATTGAACTTTCCATCCATTTTGTGAAGGAATGGACAATTCCTTCATTTGAAGGAATTCATCATTGCAATGGAATGGAAGAATTTTACCAAACATGATAAAGGAATGAGTCAACCGGAATTGACCATTCAATTCCATTCCATTCCCCCCAATTCCCCCCAACCAAACGCCACCTAAGAATGGTCATGGGTTCGGGTTCGGGACTGCAGCCCAAATAAGGAGAGGAGGTCCAAATATAACTTCAGCCTCCCGGTCTTCACATGCCTGGATCCAAACAAGACGACTGCCCATATTCCTCAAGTCCATGGCCCAGATTGTCTTAGTTTTAGTCTCTAAAAATAGAGTCCAAATCTTCTGTGTCACTTCATTCATGTGTCATAAGTGATCTAATGGCTCTCACAGTTATTGAGATTGGTATTATTGTAATATTATGCAATCATATGAACGGTTGGATTACAAGTGGTACAGGAGATCTCTACTCCTAAAAATAGTACTCCAGCACTCATGAAATACAGAGATTAATGTTTTCATGAGAGGGCGGGAATAGGTGGAATTATCCGATGTCACGCCCCGGGAATTCTAAAAATCCATAAATATAAAATTTACATAATATACATCTCCAAAATGCAAAATACCAAACCGGGCGCGTAAATTCAACTATGAAACCAATACCATTAAACAACACCTCCACGAGATTATAACTCGGAGACTAGAAACAAACGCGGAAGCAAGAACAACTATTAACAAAAATACCCAAAGTACAACCGTATATAAAAAACACTGAACGACTACGAACCCACAATAAAATACATAAAGGCTCCGAAGAGCAACTATCCCAAATGCGATCAACCTGCTCAGAAGATTCACGCTACAACGGACCTCACAATGCTACCACTTGCTTTCCTAGGGGGGGGGTGGTTAAGGAAAAACAGAGATAAAAGAAACGGGGTGAGATAAAATCTCAGTAAGTTACTAATGCAGCTACATGGCATAATATCATGCAATCAACGATATAACTGAACAAGTAAATCACATAACAACAAATGAGAAAGCTCCCTATCGCCAACTGTCCCATACCAGTTGGAAATAACGACTAACTCATCATGCAGCACATAAGACTGAAATAAACCCGTTACAAAGGATACTGAGCCAAGGTTTCACCAAACCAATAGAACAATCGCTGCGCAGCTTCAATCAACCAACCAATCAAACCATCCTCATAGTAGCATAATAGCTGAAGAGAAAACCCCGGTCAGAACCGACCAATCAATCAATCAACCAATCTTCGTAGTAGCATAAACAGCTGAAGATCACAACCCCGGTACCGGAACCATAACAATGTAACATGTCACAAAGGACAGGGGAGATGACACAAAGTCAAAACCCAAAAAGTTACCTAGACTACTTCCGAAGGAAGCTAGCTCATCCCAACCAATGCCAATCTGGAAGAGGAAAATAAGGGCAAAACAATGGATCACATTATAATGGACTCGGCTCGTTGCCATTATAATCTTCCCCATCGTCCGACACAACCACAAATGCCAGCTGGGCTTTCAAATAAACGCTAAGAAATAACACTAGCTCGGTAAACAATTAATGATTCCAAAGTAGGGAACCATACCAATTAATCACCATAAAGATGCAAACGATTACTCATGAAGAGTTCAACAACAATGAACACAAGAAGTTTCTCATAAAAGAGTCCAACAACGATAAACGAGATTGCTCATAGAGAGCCCAACTACATTGACCATCAAAACATGAAGACTCCAAGATAAGGCACATACCAAACACATCATAAATATGATACTCACAAGTTACTCATAAAGAGCACAACCCAAACGGTCGCTCACAAATAGTATAATGACTATTACCAAACTTTCCCTTAACGTTTACTCATGAAGAGTACTATGACCACGAACTCAACCATCTCTTACACTTGGAATTCCAAATAGGAAAACCGAATAAATACACCTTAAAGCTAATCAACACCGTAGGTACCCAATCACCAATTTACGTCTTACATCCGTTCATCAACGAACCAATTCTTAACACTCGAACGAACCCAAAAGGTTACACCTATTCATACATGATCACAACGGACCAAACCCAACACTTTGGTATTCCATAACAACCCTCTAGGTACTATAAGATATCACCTAAAACCTAGACTAAGTCTTATCCTAAAATCAATTAGATCAGTAAAATAACTTTCAATTAAAAGGGTCTCAAAGTATGAAATCCTCACTTATAAATGACTCATATAACATCTATTAGACAACCTAAACCAAGAGATGATTCAAACACCCAATTCTCACAAAAATGGGTAAATTACAAATAAATTCTAAATCAACCAAAGAAGCCATATATAACAATTAGAGCATCAATGGAGTTAAAGATGAACATTTTTTTAGCATAAATGGGGGAAAAGCAACTTACCCGGATTTTATCAAAGTTGACGGAATTCGAAATTTCTTTGCTCTACACGATCCTATCGACGATCTAAACATTTTTCATAAAATGAGAAATGAGAAATAGTGGGATGAAGATGACTAAAAAGAAGAGAGAAGGAGGAGAGAAACTTACCTTTTCCCATGGAGGAGAGAGAGAGAGAAAAAGAGTGTGTGTGTGTGTGCAGGAGAGAGTGAGGGAGAAGGTGAGGGAGAGGGAGGGAGTAAGATGATAAAAGAAAAGGTTTCACTTAGGTCCCTCTACAATCACCTAGAACAATTAAACCCATTTTTCCCCACTATCAACTAAGACTCACTAACTCCACACTAACACAAATGATCAAGTAAAATTGCTAGTCATAAAATATTATGAAACACAAAATGCACACATAATTATTTAAATAAATAAACAATTTAAATAAATAAATAAGAAATATATAAATAATTAAATATTTATTACTAAGAAGTAGAGGCGGGTTTTCGGGTCGTGACAATCTACCCTCCTTAAAAAGAATTCGCCCGCGAATTCACTTATCAAAATCATAACACAGTCATATCGAGGCTACAAAATATCGATTCTCATAAAGCACTCATAATCCCAATCAAGTGCTTATGAAAAATCCCAGACGTCGTCTCCAAGACTCCAATAAACCAACACATATTGAATGCATACATATCTCAAGTATACTCGTATTAAACATTCTAAAGTCAACTTCTTCTTTCATCCCGAATTTCACATTCTCAAGACTATCACTTGTTCACCAATTCTGAGACATAGCTGATTTGATCCTAATTAGCATTACGCTCACCATCAACCCTTAAATCATCAACATCCATAAGTTTTACTTTTCCGGTTCATCCGTACGCATTGACGATCTAGACATCATCCCAAGTAATCATACTACTACCCGAACAAATAAGAGAAAGAATAGGGCTAACGATTATTGTCACCCAATGACTCAATGATATACTCAAAAATTTACCGTCATCAACTATCCGATCAAATGAGATTCCACTACCACACCCACTTCTTCATGAGATAAAGCATGATACAGTCATAATCTTTGAATTCCTCAATACTTGCATTACCTCATACTTAGTTTTCTAAGGAAATATATCCATCAACTCTTGGTAGTCCGCGATCATAACGTTTCAACTTGGTCCCAAAATAAAATAAAATATATAATCCGCTAATGCAATATCAACAAAATCACCACCAATCCCAAATCATAGATAGTTCCATTTATTAAGCGTTAATCCTCGAAGCATGCACAACTACTTTATTGCCCAAAATCGTTGCGTACCTCCATCTCTATTTGGAAGCATCACTAGAGGTAATGGATTTATCAATTTTCACTATAATGGAGAACTTAACATATCTCCAAGAAAGCATAACACTGATCACACCTTTTAAGATAACAGTGATACCAGCCCAAACCACGAAACTACAGTAATACCGAAATTATTATCATTACATTACTCCAATCCTTGAAAGTTTAAAACAGTTCCAAGTACTCAGTAGTCCGCAAAACAATCCAAATTTTATTTTCAAAAGATTTCCTCTAACTCCCATTCAAGTTAATAATCCGTGTTTATATACCCAAATGAATTTTTAACAAATTCTAAATCTTCAATGGCTAACCCAATTTAGTCTTTCACGAATACATTTATTAACCCAATATTACTTATGCTCAACAGTATTACCAACATAATAATCCAATTAGCGAATAACATTTCAACTGACCAAATGCAAAATCATAGCATCCTTTAATATGCCCAAGTGTCTATACCCAACTTCCTTTACACATCCTAAATACGAACGAGAAACGCCACAAAGAAAAGACCCAGAACCATGTGACAACTGTTTAACTAAAACCCAAAATGCCTTTAATATTGCCCGAGAATTTCTGACCTTCTCAAAATATGTTTAGTCCTTTAAACTTAACGCGCTTATCATCATTAATGATTATAACTTCCACAATATACTCATAACTCATATTGCTTTAACTCAACTCCAGTCATGTACTAAAATGATTCCAAAAGTATCATAACTCAACTTCTTAATATCACTCATAATAAACTATGTATTTCTTCCTACTAAACAATTCCGATGCACTTCACGTAGATGTACTAAAAGTAAAGAAAAATCTCCTATCAAGAAATTCTCAAATTGAATCTTTAACTCCTTTAACCCAACCGACACTACATGTTCGCTGATTCACCTATCATTATTGTAGCTTATCTTAACTCATCAAATAACCCAAGTTCCCTATCGGTCAAGCAACATATTGCACCCAATATAAATTATACTTAATATTTCAAAATTACTATTGCCAACTGAATAAGCTAAATTCCCAGCACAACCTTATAATAAAGATTTTTTTTTTTTTTTGATTTTTAACATAGAACCTGAACATTATATATATATACCTAGTATGCTTCTAAACAAAGTCAAACATACCAATATAGAAGTATTCACCACCTATCGATGGCACCCAAGAAATTCGTAACACATTGAAAGCTAGGCCATACTACTTAACTCGTCAATACCCTGTATAGGTGACATAACCAAATCACCTTACCTCAATCAGTAGCAATCACGAAATTTCGTACTCGAGAATACACATCAACATAAATCACTTAATGAGAACAAACATACGAATATAGCACAAGACATTTCCACTTTACGAAATAGGTACGTCCAAGTCTTCAAAACTCGCACTCTCGATTCCCAAGCCAACTAACCCCAAGGGAACCAACACTATTAACACCAATCTATACTTGATATACCACAAGAGAAGAAATACTCGACGTCAATATCACGACTCATAACTCAACCAACTTCTACCTTAACCTCATCTTTTCAAGAAAACTTAGTTTCTAACCCGCTCAAAATCATAACACCCTAGTATTGAAAACTATTCAATATCAGAGTTCTTATTCTCCTTCAAGTTCTAAAACCATTGCTCTGATACCAACTGTCACGCCCCGGGATTTCTAAAAATCCATAAATATAAAATTTACATAATATACATCTCCAAAATGCAAAATACCAAACCGGGCGCGTGAATTCAACTATGAAACCAATACCATTAAACAACACCTCCACGAGATTATAACTAGGAGACTAGAAACAAACGCGGAAGCAAGAACAACTATTAACAAAAATACCCAAAGTACAACCGTATATAAAAACACTGAACGACTACGAACCCACAATAAAATACATAAAGGCTCCGAAGAGCAACTATCCCAAATGGGATCAACCTGCTCAGAAGATTCACGCTACAACGGACCTCACAATGCTACCACTTGCTTTCCTGGGGGGGGGGGGGGGTTAAGGAAAAACAGAGATAAAAGAAACGGGGTGAGATAAAATCTCAGTAAGTTACTAATGCAGCTACATGGCATAATATCATGCAATCAACGATATAACTGAACAAGTAAATCACATAACAATAAATGAGAAAGCTCCCTATCGCCAACTGTCCCATACCAGTTGGAAATAACGACTAACTCATCATGCAGCACATAAGACTGAAATAAACCCGTTACAAAGAATACTGAGCCAAGGTTTCACCAAACCAATAGAACAATCGATGCGCAGCTTCAATCAATCAACCAATCAAACCATCCTCATAGTACCATAATAGCTGAAGAGAAAACCCCGGTCAGAACCGACCAATCAATCAATCAACCAATCTTCGTAGTAGCATAAACAGCTGAAGATCACAACCCCGGTACCGGAACCATAACAATGTAACATGTCACAAAGGACAGGGGAGATGACACGAAGTCAAAACCCAAAAAGTTACCTAGACTACTTCCGAAGGAAGCTAGCTCATCCCAACCAAGGCCAATCTGGAAGAGGAAAATAAGGGCAAAACAATGGATCACATTATAATGGACTCGGCTCGTTGCCATTATAATCTTCCCCATCGCCCGACACAGCCACAAATGCCAGCTGGGCTTTCAAATAAACGCTAAGAAATAACACTAGCTCGGTAAACAATTAATGATTCAAAAGTATGGAACCATACCAATTAATCACCATAAAGATGCAAACGATTACTCATGAATAGTTCAACAACAATGAACACAAGAAGTTTCTCATAAAAGAGTCCAACAACGATAAACGAGATTGCTCATAGAGAGCCCAAATACATTGACCATCAAAACATGAAGACTCCAAGATAAGGCACATACCAAACACATCCTAAATATGATACTCACAAGTTACTCATAAAGAGGACAACCCAAACGGTCGCTCACAAATAGTATAATGACTATTACCAAACTTTCCCTTAACGTTTACTCATGAAGAGTACTATGACCACGAACTCAACCATCTCTTACACTTGGAATTCCAAATAGGAAAACCGAATAAATACACCTTAAAGCTAATCAACACCGTAGGTACCCAATCACCAATTTACGTCTTACATCCGTTCATCAACGAACCAATTCTTAACACTCGAACGAACCCAAAAGGTTACACCTATTCATACATGATTACAACGGACCAAACCCAACACTTTGGTGTTCCATAACAACCCTCTAGGTACTATAAGATATCACCTAAAACCTAGACTAAGTCTTATCCTAAAATCAATTAGATCAGTAAAATAACTTTCAATTAAAAGGGTCTCAAAGTATGAAATCCTCACTTATAAATGACTCATATAACATCTATTAGACAACCTAAACCAAGAGATGATTCAAACACCCAATTCTCACAAAAATGGGTAAATTACAAATAAATTCTAAATCAACCAAAGAAGCCATATATAACAATTAGAGCATCAATGGAGTTAAAGATGAACATTTTTTTAGCATAAATGGGGGAAAAGCAACTTACCCGGATTTTATCAAAGTTGACGGAATTCGAAATTTCTTTGCTCTACACGATCCTATCGACGATCTAAACATTTTTCATAAAATGAGAAATGAGAAATAGTGGGATGAAGATGACTAAAAAGAAGAGATAAGGAGGAGAGAAACTTACCTTTTCCCATGGAGGAGAGAGAGAGAGAAAAAGAGTGTGTGTGTGTGTGCAGGGGAGAGTGAGGGAGAAGGTGAGGGAGAGGGAGGGAGTAAGATGATAAAAGAAAATGTTTCACTTAGGTCCCTCTACAATCACCTAGAACAATTAAACCCATTTTTCCCCACTATCAACTAAGACTCACTAACTCCACACTAACACAAATGATCAAGTAAAATTGCTAGTCATAAAATATTATGAAACACAAAATGCACACATAATTATTTAAATAAATAAACAATTTAAATAAATAAATAAGAAATAAATAAATAATTAAATATTTATTACTAAGAAGTAGAGGCGGGTTTTCGGGTCGTGACATCCGAAACAAAAGATAGGACATTGTGTTGGGTATTTTAGCAAATCAATAGGAGATACAACCAATATAGTTGCTGAAGCAATGGCTTTTCGAGCGGGTTTATAATGTGTTAAGTCTCTTAATATTTCCAAAATTCATTTGGAAACTGATTCACTTCTGATTGTCAACATTCTTTGCGGGGGACAAGTACCTCCGGTAGGGGCGGCATTTCTGATAACTGACTGTCGGAAATTACTTGTGCATGTTTGGTGCTCTTTTGCTTACCTGAAAGGAAATGGAGTGGCTGACCTTTTGGCAAAAAATGCAGCTGTTGAGGTACAACCCAAAGTCCCACATCGGTAATTGAGGAAACACGTGCAAGCTATATAATAGCACTCACCCACTTCATTAGTATGAGACCTTTTGGGAAGTTCCCAAAACAAATCCGTGCGGGCTAGGCCCAAAGCGGACAATATCATACTAATGTGGGAAAGTGGTGGCGGAGGTCACGGTCCCTACAAGTGGTATCAGATCCATGGTTCGGATGTTCCTGACCGAGTGGACTGTGTGTGTGCTTTATATTGGTGGTGTTCCCCTTGTGTGCGACATTTGCGAATGGATGGAGTCTTGTGCTTTTGCTGTGGTCCTTGGTTTGAGAGGAAGATTGTTGAGGTACAACCCAAAGTCCTACATCGGCAATTGAGGAAACAATTGCAAGCTATATAATAGCACCCACCCACTTCATTAGTATGAGGTATTTTGGGAAGTTCTCAAAACAAATCCATGCGGGCTAGGCCCAAAGCGGACAATATCATACTAATGTGGGAAAGTGGTGGTGGAGGTCACGGTCCCTACAGCAGCAAACTCGGATAGTATAAATCAATGTTTTGTATCTCCTCCTCTGTACTTATATCCATCGTTAACTAGAGACATGGATGGGTTCTCTTTAAGTAGGGCAATAGATGTGTACCAGGGTGTATCTTAGTACGTACTACCTCCGTCCCAACTCAATACGCATCTTTACTGTTTGGCACAATATTTAAGGAGAGATTATTTATATTCAAAAGTATTGTGAGTGGAGAATAATGAGTGGTTGGGAGGAAGAAAGAGAATAAGTGGAGAATAATGAGTGGTTGAGAGGAAGAAAGAGAATGAGTGGAGAATAATGAGTGGTTGGGAGGAAGAGAGAGAATGAATGGAAGATTATAAAAATAATAAAAAACTTTCCTTTTTTGGATTGTGCACATATCAACGACACCCACTTAAAAAGTAAGTGTGCACATTGAGCTGGGACGGAGGTAGTATATGTTTTCCAGGGAGAGATCAAAATAAGTTGTGGCAAAGTCGAGAATTTTCGTCAATGGAGGCAAAGATTGCTGATTAAAAAAATATTAAGTGTATTTTCGTCAATGAGGGGAAAAAAATCAGTGTATTATTACTTTTATCCCAAATGGGGCAAATTTAACTAACCCCCAATTTCTTTTAAAAAAAGTTGCACTAATAAATTTTTATTTATTAAAGAGAAAATTACGGTCTAATCCCTGGATAATACTGAATCTACTTATTAGGACAGCTATATTTTTGACTTACCTCCTAGTCCTAAAAAATATTTTGTGTAACCATATAGTCCCTTGGTGGAATAAGTACACCCCTCCCCTCCCCCCTCTCTCTTATTTACACCCATTACAGAGATTTTCTCTCTCTGTTCTCTAACTCACCGGCGACCCTTCCCCTCCCTTCTCTGGCGATCCCTCCCAACTCCGGCGACCCCGCCCCTCTCCCTCGCTCCAACAACCTCTCCGGCGGATACCTCTCCACAGATCTAGCCATTGTTGACCACACACCACCTCCGGCAGCCACTCCCCTCCCCAACTCCCGTGACCCCTCCCCTCTCCCTTTCCCTCTCTGCCGACTCCTTTCCTCTCCCTCCGATAGCCTTCGTCGTGGAGCGAACACCGGCCTCACCCTGTTCAAGAGATCATACTTTCTCGATGGTCCTGGCGTTAGAGCCGGCAACGTCCCATTTTTAAGTTTCGTTTTCCTCCTGGTGTGCAAATAAACCACATTTAAAGTCATTGGGGCTTTGTATTTTTTTTTTTTTTTTGTATGAACAGTTGAACTAATGGGGTTTATTGACGGGACAGATGGTGTGAAGTGTGACTGGTGCATGCTTTTGATATAGGAAAAAACACAGCCACAAAAAGTAAAAGTGATGGGTCAGAAGAGGATAAGGAAACTAGTTAAGTACAGTAGGTTGCTTCTTTCTTTGATTGGGTTGAAAGTCATAAAGGTTATGGTTTTTTTTAATTATTATTTTAGTAAAATTATGGCTTTGTTTTCTATTGTCTGTATAGACTTTATTTAGTGTACTGATTGCTTGCTCATTTATTGTGGTTTTATTTTAATCACTCCATTTATTTTAAAAATAATTTTTTAAAATAATTTTTAAAATTTTTTAATATTACATTATAATTTTGAAAAATTTGTGACCTTGAAACATTATTTGAAAATAAAACTAACTTTATGAAACAAGTAAAAATGAGAAATAAGACTATTATTTTTAAACAAAGGAAATATATATTTTTCGCCGGAGTTGATCGTGTTTTTAGTAGTTTAGTTGCCAGCTGATACTGATAAGTTCTTAGTTATATGATTTTCGGTGTTAGTTGCCGGAGTTGATCGGGCTTTTATGCTTTTAGTAGTTGACAACTGAGAACTTACTGACAAGTTCTCATTTGTTTGGTGATGTTCTTAATAGTATAGTTTACAACTGAGAACTTACTTAGTTGTTTAGTCGCCGGAGTTGGTCGTTGGAGTTGATCGTGTTCTTAGTAGTATAGTTAACATCTGAGAACTTACTGATAAGTTATTAGTTTGGTCACCGGAGTTGCTCGTGTTCTTAATAGTTTACTTGGTAACTAAAAACTTACTGATAAGTTCTCAGTTGTTTGGTCGCCGGAGTTGGTGGTCGCCGAAGTTTAATCGTGTTCTTAGTAGTTTGGTTGACAACTGAGAACTTACTAATAAGTTCTCAACTGTTTGGTCGCCGGAGTTGGTCACCGGAATTGGTGGTTGCCGGAGTTGTTCGTGTTCTTAGTAGTTTAGTTGACAACTGAGAACTTACTGATAAGTTCTCAGTTGTTTGGTCGCCGGAGTTGGTGGTCGTCGGGTTTGATTGTGTTCTTAGTAGTTTAGTTTACAACTGAGAACTTACTGATAAGTTCTCAACTGTTTGGTCGCCGGAGTTGTTCATGTTCTTAGTAGTTTAGTTGACAACTGAGAACTTACTGATAAGTTCTCAATTGTTTGGTCGCCGGAGTTGGTGGTCACCGGAGTTGTTCGTGTTATTAGTAGTTTAGTTGATAAATGAGAACTTAGTGATAAGTTCTCAACTGTTTGGTTGCTAGAAGGTCACTGAAGCTAAATTTTTTTTTTTTCTTGTTTTTTTGCGCCGGAGTTGGTGGTCGCCGGAAATGGTGGTCGCCAGAGTTGTTGACTGGAGAAGGTGGTGAGGGGTAGCATAAGGGGATAGTGATTGGGGGAAAGTAAATGTTGAGAGGGTGTAGTTAGTAAAATGTTAAGGAAGAGGTAAGCAAGGGACTATATGGTTAGTCAAAATATTCCTTGTCCTAAGAGGTAAATAAGGTTATGGTGAGGAACTATATGGTAAATGCCCCATTATTAAAAACTAATGAGCGCAATTGCCCCCTTTGCCCTCATGGTAGCTCCGCCACTGAAAATAACCCAAATTTCGTCGTTAATATTGTAAGTGTTTCCACTAGTGGTGTTACCGAATTTATTTGGTAATAATTGCTACATTTTATCTCACAAAATAAAGTATTGTTGATAATTTATCCTCTGCATTTTAGTGTTATTGTAGGTCCAAATAAAGAGGTCAAAAATGATCAAGATGTGGAGCTACATTTGTGGTATACAGTATTTTGGAAGAAGATAAATTACACGTAAATAGCAATTTACGCGCGTGTAATAATTGAAGTGGTGATCTAAGGTGTACCTATATATGTCCAAGACCATTACCATAGTCATTTGGACAATCCTCAACCTCAATCTGCACTTATAGAGAAAATACACCTTCAAAGTATTATCCTGTATAGTAGCACCCAACACCTCATCCAACAGAGCTAAAGTGTATACTCCCTCCATCCCAAAGTTTCACCTTTTACCCAAATGGATGTCCCGTTAAAAGCTTAACCCTTTCCTAAAATGGTAAAAAATGTGGGCGCCACTTATCATACCCACTCACTTCTTCTTCCTCTCACATACTTCAATTATGTGGCCCACTTGTCATACCTACTAACTTTCCCCTCTCACATATTTAAATTGTAGGCTCCTCTTGTCATACTCACTAACATTTTCCCTCTCACAACCTTTCTTACACTCAACACTTTCCATAATTTGCGTGTCATTATCAAAATGGTGAAGCTTCAAATGGGACGGAGGGAGTATAGCTTTCACTCTACGTGTTTCAAAGTGTTTGATAACGTGTTGTTAGTGAGTGTATTTTAGAATACTACTACCTTTATCCCTAAATGAGTGTCCAAATTTCATTTTGAGGGACATCTGAAAATGTCAACTTTTTGTACACTTTGGTGGCAAAGATTCATATATAATCTTGTAATCTTCATTCCAAACATTTAGTTTTGCACGTTTAAAAAGACCGGTGAAATTTTTTTCGAAAAAAAACATTTAGGGAAAAAGTTATGCTGAAAAAAGACACTCATTTTGGGACAAAGATTTCTTAAAAAACTTTCAGCTTTGTACCTGAAACGAATATTTATGAAAAAGTCTTCGCTTTGGGCATCTTCAAGCTATATTTGCTTTCAAAAAAAAAAAAAAAGAAAGAAAGTTATATTTGTTCCCTTCATCTCAAAATAAATGGCGTTTTGAGTATTTGTACAATTCTTAAGAAATGTAATTAATGAATGTAAAAAGGTCTCATATACTCCTAAAGTAATCCAATTACCTAGGCAATTTAATGCTTGTGCAAGATGTAAATTTAATGCTTGTGCATAGGGATGACCAAACACGGTTCCGGTTACGGTTCCGGTTCGGAACCGCCGGTTCCGGTTCGGCTTTTATGTGAACCTTAACCGGCCCTTGGTTACACCGGTTCCGGTTGTCACAATACGGTTCCGGTTCGATTCCGGTTCGGTTCCACGGTTCATTTTTTGATGGTTTTTTAACGGTTAATTCTGATGAAACTGTTAGAAATCGGTCAAAAACACATTTTTATTATTTTCATTCACTGATTTTGGCAAAAAAATCAGTCAAAACACAACTTTTCTTGTCAACTTTCCATTAGTAACGGTTAATTCTAATGAAACTGTTAGAAATCTAATGATTTTGATGGTTTTTTAACGGTTTTACTGACGGTTCAGACGGTTCCGGTTCGCGGTTTGGTTGGGCGGTTCGGAACCGCCGGTTCACGGTTTTTTGGGGGGTTGAACCTTAACCGGCCCTTATCCAAAACGGTTCCGGTTCCCACGGTTCCGGTTTTCGTGGCGGTTCATGGCGGTTACGGTTTTTTCGGTTCCGGTTCCGGGCCGGTTCGACGGTTCCGGTCCGGTTTGGCCATCCCTACTTGTGCAAGATGTAGCTCACTATCATTAATACGGAAACAATTGGTATACAACAACAAAAAAAACCTTGAGAATAGTAAAACGACAAGTATTTTGAGAAAAAAAAAATTAACTCCAAAAACGACATGTATTTTGAGACAAAGGGAATATATAACTTGAGAAAAATATTCTCTCTCTAGTGTGATTTGTTTTACGCTGCAAAACTCTTTTCAAAACATTTTGAAGTGTTCAAGTTTGTAGAATCGTTGTCAAATGTTATCGTTGGTATTGCGTACATTTGGGATAACACCCATGAGTTTTTCTCACGTATTTAAGTCATTGAAATTTTCACATGTCATCTTTTCCTATATGCAGCGCAATCTACGTGTGTCACATTCGCCCTTTGAATAACTAAAAGTATAGATAGTCAAACAAGCCGCGCACATAAGTTACATTAGCCAAAGCAATGAAGTATGTACCTGTTTGGGGATAAAAATCTGCATTGCATCAACATCTTGAAGACTTCAACCTGCTACTACATCCTGCATCCTGATTCCAACACCTTGGTTCTATATTCATATTTGTTTTACAGGTACTCTTATCCCTACTTTTTCGGCAACGAATACACGAATCTGATACACGATTGAAAAAGGCATGATCTAATAGAAGACTCAGTCAAATCATTATCAAACAGCAAAGGGATGAGGCACAACAAACTTCCCGAAATCTTAGGCTTTATTAGCTAGTTTATGATCAATATCTCCTTATAAATAGTGACACCCAATTTGTAACGCACACACACGCACCTTTACTGATTTACTTATCTCTTGTTCTCGATCATTGCATTGTTCATCACCATTACTAATAAAATATCATCTTTGAGGTTTTATGCCGGCGAACAAGTTGTTCAAGGGCTTTCCTCGTTAATTATCGTGTCAACTTGTTCTTGAATCATTTACAGTTTCATTCCATTGTACCCAATTTCATTTCTTAAAGTTAAATTACAAAATTTGACCAAAACAATTTGGCGCCATCTGTGGGAAATTTGGTCTTATAATTGTTAAAAGGAATTCAAGATGTCAACCTGTAAGTACCCCAATATGAAATTAACCAACTTTAGAGGAACGCTTAGCACCATTCATGGATAAACTGATAGGCTGGGACCTCACTAAGATAAACCTAAAACTCCAGGACTATTCTGGAATTAAAATTGGAAAAATCCAGGAGCACGTCAGGCTGAGCCGTACGGATGGTTTGGGTACTAGAAGGGCCCATCTGTACGGATGGTTTGGGCACCTTCAGTCCCTATAAATTAGACCCCTGGCTGATCTTTTCAGGGGAGGGAGAAAACTGTTTAGTGAGCTGAAGCTCTGTAGGATTGAGAGCTGATCATAATCACAAACACATTTGAGTGAAAGAGAAAAATAAAGATAGGTTTAGAACCAAATATTGGTGAAGCCTCCTTCTCCCCATCTTCTCTTCATCTCTTATTCTATTTTATTTTCTTTATTTACTTAATGTCTTTACATTTTCTTGCAATGATATAAATTGGAACCAAGCCTTGACTTGATTCATGGTGCCCTTCATGTTTTATGCATGAATGTGGGCTACAAACTAAGGATGATCAAGGGTTGTTATGATTAATGCACCTTTAGTTTATGTCTTTACATTTATGCAATTTACCTTTATGTCTTTACATTTATGTAAGTTAAATTTTATGTCTTTATTTTTAAGTTGATTTTATGGTGAAATGATCAAGTTTGGATGATAAAGTTTCAATCTTTATCATTCAAACCTTGATCTAACTTCAATAATGTCCCTTTGGATGGTAAAGACTCAAAATTATCCATCCAAATGTTGATTTCTTACTTCCCCAAGGTTTTTCCTTGGAAGAATCATCAATTTGGATGTTAAAGTTTCTATCCTTAACCATCCAAATGATGATTTTGGCTCAAATGCCATGTCCATCACCTTTCTTAATTTCTCCCCAATTATTGCCTTGATCACACCCAAAACCTTGTGTTTTGGTGTTTAATTAGTGATTAAGAGCATAGGGATGATTTAATTCAAACTTTGTGTGAGTAAATAAACTGGAAAGATGTAAAACAATTCAGTTTCAGCAGAATGCTCTGTTTCTGCCTGAAACTGGACTGATTTCTTGACAATCTATAAAATCTCCGGGACTGCCACAACCAACCGTACGGATGGTTTGGACCAGCCGTAAGGATGGTTTGTCCAGTGGAAAGTTTTTCTGTCTAAACCCTATTCTGTCAAAATCTTTGCAAAATAAACCCTTTTTGTTAACTTTCTAACTGATTTTGTTAAAAGTCAGTTTCTCTCATTTTCAAGAACACACACACACACTTGCTCAATTTTGTTAACAAACTTAGGGAGACTCGGTTTTTCTGAGGCACTTTGGGTGAACTACCGGTTGAGTTCTTCCCAAAGCGTAACCTGACCTCCGAACTCATTTTCTCAAACCATTTTTCGTTAAGTTTGGATTTAAAGTTAAACTAACGTGGCGACTCCGTTAAACATTGAAAGTGCCGAGTTTGATTCTCGAGGGAACCATTCGTTTTTCCCGCGGGTATCTTACACAACCACAATGTCTTCAGCCATGACTTCAGTTGGTTTGAGATCGACAGTGGAGACAATCCCCATCTCATCAGGAGTGGTATCTTCAACTCAGAGCATTGGTGGCGTCTCAAGGCCAATCCAGATTCAAGATGGATCATCCACTCCCGCAAATCAGGAGATCCCTATCGACATCCCTTCCAACCTGACTTCCATGCTACGTGAAGTGAGGAACCAGATACAAGTTTAGAATGATACCTCTAACATGATGATGAATCAGGTTTCCAGGTTACAGCGGGAGGTGACTTCTCTTCAAAGTGGAACATCGGCGGTACAGCAAACCAGCTTGCCTAGCATCTTTCAGTCTGTTGCTCCAAATGAACCTTCCAACCTGTACTCTCCATATCAACCCAGAAGGCTTACTTTTGCGAGTGACATTGCTGGATCGTTTGGATTTGGTGGATTTACACCAGCAGCCAGCCTGACCAATAGTACCATTGTCAATCATGAGGCTGTCACTCCAACTTCAACAACATTTGTGGCCCCTACAACAGTAGCAACAGGGAGTTTTAACCCTCAATTTGATTTCAATCATTTTAATAATTATCAATTTTCTGCTGCTAACAATGATGCAGGTAGCCTACTTAGCCGACAAATGCAGCAGCTAAAAGACCTGGTTATGAGTGTGCTAAGGATGACTATTCCACCCAACCAGGCATCTCCAACATGTTACAATGAATCTCGCTTCGCTCCAGCCATATCCAACGTGGTCATACCAAATAAATTCATGCCACCTCACATGAAGCAGTATGATGGGACAACAGATCTAGCTGAACATGTTGCATTGTATCAGGAGAAGATGGATGTGGTCCACATTCCACCTCAGTAAAAGGAAGCATGCTTTTGTAGGGGTTTTGGTTCAACTCTTACAGGGGCAGCTTTGAGATGGCTCATCAGCCAGCCTTTGGGTTCTATTGGATCATATGCTCAACTTATCAACTTGTTTACTAATCAGTTTTCGTGCAACAGGTTGTTCGAGAAACTGACAAGTGATCTTTACAGGGTGGTCCAGCAACATGATGAACTACTTAAAGACTACCTGAGCAGGTTCAATAGGGATGCGGTGAACATCTCCAACCTGGATACTATAACTGCAATTGAAGCCTTCAGGATGGGACTCAAGAAGGACTCCCCTTATTATGATGACCTAGTGATGACACCATGTAGAAGGCTGGACGAGATCATAACTAGAGCTTCCAAATTCATCAGACTAGACGAAGACAAGTTGTTCCAGGATAAAACAACCAAGAAGAATGCAACTCCAGAACATTCTAGTGGAAGAACAGACTCATCCCATTCTGGTGGCAAGATGGAAACATCTCATGCCAGATCTAATAAGGGAAAACCCTACTCTAAACCCGACTCCTCTAGAATTCATGTTATAGATGATAATGATGAGGATGATGATTCTTCTTATCCTATAATTGATGACTATTGTTTCTTCGTTGATATTGCAGGATTGATCAATGCTATGGACAACCTAGGTGAGAAAGCAAGATGACCCAAGAAGGTAGACAAGCCATCAATTTGGAAAGACAGGTCCAAGTGGTGCGCCTATCATGAAGACTTTGGGCACATTACAGAGAATTGTATTGCACTCAGGAAGGATATCAGCCACTTGTTGTCCAAAGGTCTCCTCAAAGAATTATTTGGTAGAAGGTGTGGACGTACTGATGATCGTGCAGACAACCAGGAGAAACAAGCTGAGAATCTACCACCTCATCCACCTCCAACCAGAGTGGTCAACATGATAAGTGGAGGCTCAGATATCTGTGGAACAACCTATTCAGCTGCAAAGCGTCATGATTCAGATGTAAAGGAGGACAGGTCCTATTTGCCATCAAGATCTGTCATCAGGGTGAAGGGGCAGGAGATCTCTTTTGATGAGGATGATAGGGTCAGCATCCAGGATCCACATCATGATGCCTTGGTAGTGAGCCTTCAGGTTGCAAACTGTTTGGTGAGGCTGTAAGTACCCCAATCTGAAATTGACCAACTTAGAGGAACTCTTAGCACCATTCAGGGATAAACTGATATGCTGGGACCTCAATAGGATAAACTGAAAATTCCAGGACTACTCTGGAATTAAAATTGGAAAAATCCAGAAGCTCGCTATGCTAAGCTGTACGGATGGTTTGGACGCGGGAGGGGCTTAGCCGTACGGCTGGTTTAGGAACCCTCAGTCCCTATAGATTGAGACCCTTGCTGATCATTTCAGGGGGGGGGGGAGAAACATAGTTTTGTAGGTGAAACTCTGCAAAAATACAGTCTGAGTGAAACACCACCAAATACTTGAGTGAAAAGAGAGGAAGATAGGCCATAACCACCATAGGTGAAGCCTCCTTCTCCCCATCTTCTCTCCATATCAAACTTTTTTGTTCTCGTTCATGTTATTTATTTATTTGCATTTTAAGCCTTGCCCTTGTCAAGCACCTTTATATTGCAAGTCTCGCCCTTTCAAGCACCTTATATTCTTGTTATATGTATCTTGGAACCAAATCATGAGATGATTCAAGGTGCCTTCACATCCATGTATGTGATAAAGGGTTAAAACCTAAAGAAGATCATGATTTGTTATTTTCTTGTATTTAAATAGCTTGATGATCCATTTTTATGGTGAAAGCATGCATCTTTATGTCAATATTGTTCATATTTGGCCATGATGATCATGTTGGGTGAAAAAGTTCCAATCTTTATCATCCCAACTTTGATTTAGCCTAAAATCCCACATTTGGGTCATAAAGATTCAATCTTTATGTCATTTTGTTATCCTTAAAGGTTTAACCTTGATGAATATCCCATTTTGATGGTAAAGTTTGCATCTTTACTCATCAAAATGGCCATCTTGGCTCAAAGGCCACTTTCATCACCTTTTCTAATTTTTCTCCAATGATTGCCTCAATCACACCCAAGTCCATGTATTTGGAGTCCATTTAGTGATTAATGAGTATAGGAATGATGTCAATCAAAGCTTGTTTGTTAAAATGCAAACTGAAAATAAACAGTTCAGTCCAGTTTCAGCAGAATGCTCTGTTTCTGCCTGAAACCGGACATTTTCTGGACAAACTGTAAAATCCCCGGGAAGTCCTTGTATAGCAGTATGGCTAAGTTGGGTCAGAGGGACAATTTTTATTTTCTGTCTTGTTCTGTCAAGATCTGTGCAAATGAACCCCTTTTGTTCGGTTAAAATCGATAATCAGTTAACTTCGCAGTTTTTTTGTTAAATACACACACACACATGCACTTTTCGTTAACAACCACAAGGGAGACTCGGCTTTGTCCGAGGCGGCTTGGGTGACGTAAAACTCTTCCCAAGCCGTGACCTGACCTCCGAACTCATAAATCTCTAACCATTTTCATTTGTTGGGTTAAAAGTTAACAAATGTGGTGACTCCGTTAAGTTTGTTAAGTTACACGTGTTTGGCTTTTCTTCCTCGAACGAACCCGTTTTGTCCTGAGGGGGGATCCTCACACTGGCGACTCCGCTGGGGAATAGAGTGTTCTCAGACTTCTTTTTAGGAGATTCGAGGGCACTCTTGTATGGGTCAAACTCCCGTCTCCGTTTGTTGACTTTGTGCATATTTTGAGTGTATTTTATGTGTCTGTTTTAATTTTTGGGAATGAAACTGTTCTGGAAATGCAATAAACTGGGGCTTGATGATCTGAAGCTGAAAATTTGCAAAAATAATGGAACTACAGCCATAGCCGTACGGCTACTTTTGCCAGGCCCACAGAATGTTTCAAGTTAACATTTTTGTCACTAGTACAGATTTAGGCTTGCATAGCACTTATTTTTTGGCTTAGATAGCGCATAAAAGCGCTATGTAAGCGACCGCTATGCAAGCTAACATAGCGCTTTTTATGCGCTATCTAAGCGAAGGATCTAACATAGCGTTTTTCAGAATTCAACTTGCATAGTGCTTTTTTATGCGCTATCTAAGTGTTTTTTTTTTAAATGTGAGCTAACTTAGGTAACGCATTAAAGAGCTATCTAAGGCTATATATTTTAGTTTTTTTATTCTCTTTTTTTGTCCTTGCTGGCTGCTGCACCTATTTTTATATAAATTACAACCATGAAATTGAATAAATAAAAATCAATTTTAACTAACAAACATTTCATTCAACAATAACAATCAACCTTTCATTACATACACCAACAATAATTCTTACAATTAATCATTCAGAAGAGTTATAAACTAACAAGACTTAAAAGATTTTTGTTATCGAGTATCAATAATATATTTAATCTTACAATCAACAATAGTTAGAACTAAAATTCTTTGTAATACCTATTTTCTAATACTTCCCTCTCCCAAACTGGTTTAACCGATAACTCAGCGACTCCACTGTCTAACTCTCCCGGGGCTTGAATGAATTGAACCACCGCGGGACCATCACAAACTAAATGTAACAAGCCCACAGCAACCGTGAAACCACCGCATGAAAACTTTGTAACCTGCAGAAGCTGAATCCAAGAATTAGAAAGCATTTTCAGGTGTGCGTATATTATACTCACTCGACCAAGTTACATAGTACATATTAAAGTTCCATCTCATCTCTTACCGTTCCAGTCAAAAACCAATTCAGAACATTATGCACTGTTTCGTTCAAGAATTAGAAAGCACATTTTTTAACAATTAACTTACTGGCAAACGGAGGAACCAGAGTTCACTCCAATTCAGAGACTAAAGCACCACAAACAGCAGCTAGCTCTGCAGGTTTCAAATCCAGCATGATTTTGTTTCGTAAAACCATTGCGAGCCAGAGCTCGTTCTCCCCTCGAATTGCAGCTGCAGTTTTACCAAGGGGGAAAATTACTTGTGTATTGACATCCAAATCCCTTAATTCATGTATGACACTGCTAACTCGGCAAAATTTGTTCATAAGAATTAAAATCAAACGCAAAACCATGAAAGAACCCAGTTTCTCACAGAGAGCATGTGTTGAAACAGATTCAAGATAAGGCTGACAAGCATTAAACTGTTTCTAGCAGGAGCTTCAGCTCTAAAAAGATAAACATCTCTTCCAAAGAAACTGAATTCGATAAAAGTTTTGTTCAAGAAGAACTAGAAAAAATAAAATTGACAATAACATATACGGAGTGAACCCGTATCTAATTAATTACTCCTCATTTGATTTGCACAACAACGGTCCCAATATACAATCTTGGAGAGTTTCCTTATTTTTGGAAAATGTTTTAGATAAAGCTTTTGGAAACTAAAATAACTTTCTTTCACATGAGGTACTTTTCATGCTGGTCCTTACACTCACTGGAAAGAAATGAATATATACAGTGAGAAAATTGAACAGCAGGCTAACAAGTTATGAGAAATTCTCTTACTTCTTCTCTGTCTCCATTCCTCCTTTTTTATATTTGCTGGGGTGGGGGGTGTAAGGCATAAGAGATGTCTATCAATATCTTTCCAGTAACTGGTATGGCATGGTACAGTTAGAACACTGACGAGTCAGAGGTGGGATGATATTGAAAAATGAGCAAGTTCTTTTTGTAACCCAAGAAATTCAAGAGTTACTAAGTTCGGGCTCTACATTTCTTATGGGCATGGTAAAAGGTACAACAACAAGGATTACAAGAAACCTAGAGCAAGCACCCTGCAGGCCAGTGTTTGGAGCAGCAACGAAAGCTCAGGCAGAGATCTAAATGTTCTGTGCCTTGAGTTTAGTTCCTGCTTTCTGCAAAATGTTGCCCAAACACTACTTAAAGAGCGAGAGGGGAACTGAATCTTTCTGGTTTTTTTATCAATAAAGATTGTGAGAAACCCTGTTGATTGCGAAACTCAACCCCGTCTCATAATCCTGTTTGTTAACTCACCTCCATGACTTTTCTTTTGTAATCACGTAGTTGCTGGGCATACGTCATTTCTTTGTTGGAGACTCTGAAAATGTAGGTTGAAATCCATCCAATTGTTAGACCCAAAACTAGAACCAACTGAACAACATTCCCAGCCTGCAAAGGATCGACTCCAAAATACTGCAAATGGTGTAAGGTATTATACAGTAGGCATGAGAAAACAAGAAAATATATGGTATATCATTGAAAGAAAAAAAAAACTACAAGAATATGAGAAAATGCCTCTAATCCACTTTTAAGACTGATTCCAGCTGCAGTAACTCCAACTCCGATCAAAATGACATCTTTCCTCGAGTTAGCAAAGGGTGTCTACAAAAGTGTTACAAAAATGATTTGGATTCATCGCATGTATGCGGCACTTTTTTTGAGTCGTAACCATAAGAAGGCGAATGAGATTGCAGAAAGACAAGGTATTTTTGTTGAATTTTTATTTATTCAGATAAAAAAGGACAAGATCACACGTGTTGGTTTTTGCATATACGTGCCTTGGGCTTGTCAGGTGATGCATCTTCAGAGCCACTAGAATTTGAGGAGTTGCAACTTCTGGGGATTGTAACGATCACTGGCTTCGAAATCAAACTGATGATTCCTTCACTTGAGAAGGTAGAACTTCCAATTGTAGAAGGTCTATGCAAAACAACTCTTTCTGTAATATCAGAAGTGTTAATAAGAAATTAGTGCGTTATTAATTTACAAATATTCATGATCCAAGAAGCATAAGTAATTTACCATTGCGCATGTTGTATCATTTACACTATTCACAAATACGAGTTGCGAAACGTGGTTAGTATATCGAGCCATGGCTATGCTTGCAATGAAAGTTGAGAAACAGTTGAAGGGAAAAAAGGTCGCGAGTCGATGACATGGAGGCAAATTGGTAATAATCGTGCTAGTGGCAGTGAGACTTCTAGTTCCTTCAAGGCAGTAGCTCCAGCAGCGACACGAAATACACAAGCAACGAAACTTGGCCAGTAGTATCAGAACTGTTTCGTGTTACACATGTAAAGGAATTTGTAACGACCCCAAACCTGGGCACTATTTTTTTTAGTCATAAGTTGAGCACTTGTGGGTGACGAACCGTCCCAATTTAATATAAATTTTACATTGAATATTATTTTATAATTTAATTTGTGTTAGTGTAATTATTTTAAGAGACTTATTTAATCTATTTTAATATTTAAATAAAGGTATTTGGGTTGCAAAATGAATGATTAGAAGTTTAGTTGAGTTAGTATTTATAAATAATGTTAAGGGGGTTAAGTGCTAGAGTTGAAACCTTGGGGTTTAAATGTAATTGATTAAACTTGGAGGGGCCTAAGTGTAACTTGGCAATTATATAACCCACCTCTTCTTCCTCTCTCTGCCGACACCAAACAAACTTTCCATTTCATTTCTCTCTCTGTGTTTTTCAATGGAGGTAAGTTCCTTCACATTTTGATTTTCTAATTTTAATTACTCCTCTGTTTTAAAATCTAATTACACCAAAATGTTTAGGGTGTTGAGTAGATCGTTTCTAGCTAATTAGAATAATTTTCCATCGGTATCAATTTCGAAGCAAGTAAGTTACTATTCCCCCTTTAATTATATAAATGTTCATACATACTATATGTGATACTTTTTCTTGATAATTGTTGTTTTGTGGGAATATTGGAGCTATTTGTTAGTTGAGCTAGTTTGTGAATATTCTCACTGTTGGAATTATTTTGGTTGGGTTATATATAAGATAGAAAGTTGTAATAGTAATTTTGAGACGGTAAAATAGATTTAATATAAAAGTTGTAATAGTACTTTTGAGACGGCAAAATAGGTTTAGTATAAAAGTTGTAATAGTACTTTTGAGACGGTAAAATAGATTTAGTATAAAAGTTGTAATAGTACTTTTAAGACGGTGAAATAGATTTAGTGTGATACTTGTGATGGTAGTTGTTAGTTTTGTGGTGAGTGTTGGAGTAAGTTGACATTAGCTATGTAAAAGATGCTATTTTAGTATTGTCTAACTCAGTTGTGTGTTGAGTTATAATTAGTAAGATAGAATTTGGTGTAGTACTTTTGAGACGGCGAAACAGAAAGAGTATAAAGAATTCAGTTTTTGGCCTACGAGGTGTGTTGGGCGGCCGCCCAAATAGGGCCGGCGACCGCACATTATTCTGGAAGGTTTTGGTCATGGTTCAGGTTGTTTTGGGCGACCGCACGTAGGGTTTTGTGCGGTCGCACAGTTGGCTGGTGGGACTTAAATGTTCCAATTCGATTTAGTTAAGGTTCAATCTTTGTCTATGTTTTGGGTCCTATTCTAGGGTACCTAGATAGGCGTTATGGAATACAAGGGTGTTAGGAATTGGTTCGATATGAACGGATGTAAGACGTGAAACGGGGTTGAGTGCCTACCGATTTGTTTAACATCTTGATGGTGTATTTATTGGATCCTTAGTTGGGAATTCTAAATGTAGACAAATGATTGGATTATAGTCATCGTACTAATTGTGAGTAATCGTTTGGGTTCATTTTGGTAATAGTCATCGTACTAATTATGAGAAACTCATAGGAATGATCGACTGTAAATACACGGGGTGTATTTGTGACTAAGTATGATATGGTTTTGTTAATATCCTTGATGTGGTATTTATTTGGATTTCCTGCTTGGAATCTTATGTTAGAGGAATGGTCCGTTTGTGATCGAGTTTTGAATGAGTAACCGTTTGGGGTTCATGTTGGTGTGGTTCATCTTTATGATGCTTTTGTGAGATTTCCTACTTTGAAATCCATTGGTTTAGAATGTGTTTAACGTACATGATTGTTGAGCTTTTCATGGGAAATTTATCATCTTTTGATGTACTTGGTATGGTTCCCTCTTTTGGAATCATACACTGTGCTTTCGTTTAAAGTCCAGCTGGTCATACTTGGTTGAGTCAGGCAGTGGTAGGAGATTAAAATGGCACCCGAGTCAAGTTCATTATAATGTTCCCACTGGTACCTTTTCTTTCCCCCAGTCCAGATTGGCCTTGGATGGGATGAGCTAGCTCCCTTGAGTGAGCATTCTAGCTAGTTCGTTTTGGGTTATGACTTTGTGTCATTTTCCCCCAGTTGTTGTTATAGTGGTTATTGTTTGGTT